>CM023481.1:174345591-174628091 GCA_013339685.2 Hyalomma asiaticum | reverse complement strand
CGGCGCCGACACCGGAATTTCTGCGAAACGAGCTCTTTAACGCTATCGCGTTAGTAAGGACGCAGACGCGCATGCAACTTACCAAGCGGTAGCCGGGTATCGAACATGGGCCGTCGAGGTACCAAGCAAGCACGCCACCACTAGGCTACAACAGCTCCCGCACACTGTATATAGCGTAAATAAACCTATATACTGCATCAGCAGTTGTAATGATCGCGCTTGTGTAATGTCAATCGCACTTCTAATGTGTGATAATCACTATCATAGCAGCTCATGTGTTCTGCTACTATTCGGTATGCTTTTGTGCAAACTTAGCTCGAACCCGTAGGGATACTTCAACGAACGATACTTATGAAAGCACATCAACACGCCGTATAGTGAATTCTTCGAAAAAAAAAAAAACAAAACAGACGTTTGTGGTTTGGACTAATGCGAATGTTAACATTACATCGTACCATGAGCTACCTTTCGGTCGCCACGGCGCTGTTGACGTTCCTGGTTAACACAGGTTACGCATACTCATGAGTGAGTGCTCACGCGCTTTGCACAAACATTTCGTCATATCCCGCATGACTGCTTCGCATGACGCCGATTCGCAGCATGAGTGGGATCTGTAGGATTTTTTTACTTAACGTCGACTGTTATGTTGCTACTCCTGTCTGTCACCTGGCCCACTCGACTGTCTTCCTATCTCTCAACGTAACGCCTTTCATTTTTCCTTCCATCGCCCTCTGTGCGGTTTCTTACTTCCTCTCAAGCTTATTTGTTATTCTCCGTTTCTGCCCTTTTTGTCAGTACTGGCAAAATGCAGTAGTTATATAATTTCCGCTTAAGTGAGAATGACAAGTTCTCCTTCATGAGATGGAAATTCCTGCTGTATGTGCACCAACCCATGCTTTTTTCTACCGTGAATTAATTGTTTAACATGAGTCGGCTCCCTTGATAGTAGTGGTCCTAGGGATATGTATTCTTGCACAATTTCTAACGTCTGCTTATGAGTCGCGAAGTCCTTGTTTCGCCGCTACGGGCAACTATCCAGCCATGCCATAGGAAGGAAGGAAGGAAGGAAGGAAGGAAGGAAGGAAGGAAGGGAATAATAGAGAGGGAAAAGGCAGGGTGGTTAACCAGTGTAGGAAAACCGGTGTGATACCCTGCACGAGGGGAAGGGGACGGGGGAGATTGAAAGGTGAAAGGAAGGAGGGAGAGAGAGAGCGAGAAAGGAGGCACATATAGCACATTGTCAGTCAGGGTCAGTGGCTCCTGCTTGGTATGCGAAGTCACTGAAATAGTCGCTTGTACAAATCTGTTGCCTTCAAGAACTTCAGAAGCGCCTTTATCTCCTTCAGCTACGGTAAGCTTTGTGGTCAACATTCCAGAATTGCATCGACGGACATCCGTCGCAGGTCAGGCTGCGCAAGAACGGACGTTTCTGCATTTTATATCGCGGACAGTCGCATGAGATGTGTTGCAGCGTCTGTTCGCGACGACAGGTGTCACAAAGAGCGCTGTCGGCGATCATAAACGAATAAGAATTCCTAGGTGGTGTTGTCGACTGGTCTGAATGGTTTGGCTGCTTGGAGCGCTCTACAGCGAGAGTGTAATCTCCTGTGCAATCGCAGCGTCTGACCTTGAGAATGCTGTTGTCTCAACTTTCGTGCCGCGCAGACCTCGATGCGTTGTCAGCGTGCTTGGTTCCAATGACGCCGCAGTGGCTGGGCAGCCACTGAGACGTCACGTATTGTCTTTTCTCATATGATGTATGGAGCAGAGATCTCATCTTGAACATTAGAGTCTCGTATGGTCCGCGCCGCAGGGCTGCCACCAAGGACTGTAGGGCTGACTTTGAATCACCAAAGGTGGACCATTGTCGGGGTGGTTCCTTGTTGACTACGCAAAGTGCAGCACACAGAGCAGCAAGTTCCGCAGCTGTCGATGTCGTTGGGTGGTCCGTCACAAAACTGGTGGTAGAAGCCCTCGCTGGGACAACCACCGCTCCGGACGAACACTGGAGGTTCTAGGACCCATCCGTACAAATATGCACTTTGTCGGCGTACCTTTCGTGCAAAAAAATCCAAAAGAAGCAGGTATGATAGTTGTCTGACTGCAGCTGACAACAGCTCAGCCTTTTTTATGATTCCTGGGACACCGAGGTGTACTGTAGGTCGAATGAGACACCAAGGAGAATCGATGGTTTGCCGGCGGTGGTGAAGCCTGCCGGCAGGCTGGCAGAATGCCTGGAGACAATTTTGCAGAATGACGCGTGCCGCTTGCCTGACGGCAATGTTGCGAGGTGGTGACAACAGGCACGGGCAAAATTCCTTATGTGGGTCGGAGCGGTGATTGTCCCAGCGAGAGCTTCCACCATCAGTTTTAAGACAGATCACCCGACGACATCGACAGCTGCCGAACTTGCTGCTCTGCGTGCTGCACTTTGTGTAATCAACGAAGAACCACAATGGTCCATCTTTAGTGATTCGAAGGCGGCCCTACAGTCCTTGCTGGCAGCCCTGCGGCGCGGGCCATACGAGCAAATGGTGTCTCCTCCATACATCACATGAGAAGGGACACCACGTGACGTTTCAGTGGCTGCCCAGTCACTGCGCCGTCACTGGAAACGAGCACGCTGACAATGCCGCCAGGTCTGCACTTCAAAGCACAAAAGTTGATACCATACCACTGTCAAGGTCCGACGCTGCTAGGCAACTTAAGCGATTGCGCAGGAGATTACGCTCTCGCTATGGAGAGCCTCAAGCAGCCAAACCATTCATTACAGTCGACAACACCACACTCTAAAAACAAAGAGAGTGCTGGGCACTGACCTTGGGGGAGTACTTTCGTGTCCCAAATTTAACTCCTTTTTTCAGAGTAGATCAACCCCATTGCAGGGTACCGGTACTCTCGCCAAAACAGAGTAGTAAGACGCCTCCGAAGGGGATTCGAACACTCTTTTGAAGATAGCTCTACTACCCCACCAAGCGCGGTGCTAGTACTCCCAGAGGGAGTAGCAGAGACAAAAAGAAGAACAACCACTGCGTTTTTCGACCATGCTACGATTAGCAGGCATTTAATTACATCACACTGAACATAGAATATACAGGCTGACATGACACGAACGCACATACACGCCAATAACACAACCACATCAAAGCACAAAGCCCACAACACACTCGCGATACACCGTCTTACACTGAAGTCCCGTATATATAATCCGTATACTTGACCTACTATGTAGCGCCAGTGGTAAAGTACTGTTCTGCGTAATTAATCAAAAAGTATGCGCAGAACAGGTGTATATTTAGCCTTGGCTCATAGGTAGCCGCTCGCCACACAGATCTGTTAATCTAAACGAGCGGAACATATACAATGCCTTTTAGATTAACGCATTCCTATCATGAGCTGGCATTCCGTTTTACGGGCAAACGCGAGTTCGCAGTGCTGGTTCGCGATGTAAAATGCACCTGAGGAAGCGAGTACGAACATAATAGCGGCTGAATTTCATCAACGCCAGTGAAGAAAAGCGGCACCCGGGTGCTCCGCTACCACGCGCTTCATTCCGATGGCGTCCCCTTTCGGATCCGTCGAGCACGCTCTACGGCGAACAACCGCTGGCGATCACAAAATATGCACTCCTCGTGCTTCGTTATTCTGCACACAGATGAAATAGTCTCTGCCATAAGAAGTGTTTAGGGTACTATGCTGTACTTACCAGACTTGCGAACGGGACGGATCGCAGTCACGGTATTTTCACCGTCGAAGCGCTCGTGGCCGTCATACGGCTCGATGCCGAAGTCGTAGCGAAGCCTTTTTCTTTACATGTATGAGTTATTCGGAGACCAGCCGTCGACGATCACAACAGCTTACTGTGTCGCTGAAAGTGTATTCCTCTTCGTTTCGCACACGTAAGCGAAGAATCCGAGGCGTGTAGGCTGGCGGGTTTCACTAGCACGGGTACGGCCGTTCGCTCTGGGAAAAACACAGGAAAGGCAGCTCGCTATGACTCCCGTCGGTTGAGGCTCGTAGTAGAGGAAGGCACCGTCCATTAAACGTATACTGCACGCGTTTGTACGCGAAAGCTTGTACGTGGAAGTCGTAGGAAGGTCGGTGCTATAGTTCTATCGAAAAACACTTCACAAAGGGCTGTTGTCAATTCTTCAATCGTCCGCTCCCACCCCAGCCGCCATGTTTGCGGCTGCGAATGCGAGCGTCACATGTGTGTGGCAGGAGTAAAATTGCATTTTACTCTCTCATGCCGCAAGAGGTATGGACATTTCACTCCATCCGACGTTTTGCCAGAGTAGAACGATGCCTTAAAGAGTAGCTCGGTCGTTTCACTCCTGCGGAACCGGCTCCAGTTTTTAGAGTGCACCTGTCGTCTTTACGGCATTTTCGATCGCCACCAATACTCGGCCGAGCAGAGGCCACTCTGCTTTATCGTTTGTGGCTAAGAGTGGCTTTTACGAGCTCTTATTCTTTGATGACCGGAATGGCGGACAGCGCTGTTTGTGACACTTGTCATCGTGAAGAGACTCTGCAACACATCATATGCGACTGTCCTCACATAACATGCAGAGCAAATCACTGGCGTCCGCTCTTGCTCACCTTGACCTGCGACGGATGGCGGTCAGTACCATTCTGGAATGACGACCACACAAGCCATCGCAGCTGAAGGTGACAAAGGCGCTGCTGCAGTTTTTAAAGACGTCAGACTTGCACAAGCGACTGTAACGGTGATGTGTGACGTCGCATACCACGCAGGTGCCACTGACTCTGACAATGTGCTATATGTGCATCCTTTCTCTCTCTCCCTCTTTCAACTTTCAATCTCCCCCTTCCCCTCGTGCAGGGTAGCATACCGGTTGTCCTACAATGGTTAACATCCCAGCCTTTCTCTCTCTACTATTTTCTTCCTTCCTTATGTGGGTTCTCAAGAATTCCACCGCAACGTGCGTTTGTAATGGTCTGTCTCGAGCAACCGCTATAGTTGCCTCTGATGACGGACATCGCGGCAAACCAAAGCAAATTGTCAGTGCCGGAGCTTCTGCGGCCTGGAGAGTGCGAAGATTTGTCTTAAATGTGTTGGACAGTACGGGCAGGCTATATCTAAAAAAACGGAGGAAAAGTGCTCTGTATAGTTCCACCATGGCGCCTCCCGACATGCCCCAAGTTTTTCCAGCCAAGAATTTCAAGATCTGGACAACTGCGATCGGCCGTTTTTTTAGGGGCGAAGCTCCTTAGGGTGTGGGTCGTTCCCTGCTCTGTAGTAGTATGTATGTAGCCAGCTCTAGTTTAATGAAGTGCTCACTAGATGGTGTGATGGCGCCGCGGTGCTCGCTTCATTCAGATGTATGGAACGCGTAGCATGGGAGTCTGTCTGTCTGTCTGTCTGTCTGTCTGTCTGTCTGTCTGTCTGTCTGTCTGTCTGTCTGTCTGTCTGTCCCGTCCGTCCGTCCGTCCGAGCGCTGCGGTGCTGCTTAGCTAGTACGTGAATTGATCAATAGATGGCGCGGAGGCGCTCGTTGCGTGCTCTAGTGTGATAGGAGAGCGCTAGATGGCGACACACAGCGTTTGTCACGTCTTTGATGATGTACTGGGCAAGATTCACGGAAGGTTCACGATTTTTACCGATGAACCTCCGGAGCTTCGCCCATTCATCATCATTCACTCCGTGGATATGCATGGATTTTTTTTTTTTCATGTGCGTCACATGAGGACTCCAGCAAAGATCTCTGTCAGTGATTATGCCAAGAAACCGGTGTGTTCTGATATCATAGGAAATAGTCCGCCCGTTAATTGGTAGGAGATAAGGCGTCATTAGTTTGCGAGTGAATGCTACAAGTGCACATTTTTCTTATGATGAGGCCTTGTGTACACAAGTAGCTCGCTGTCAACGTTGCTGCTCTTTGAAGCCGCGCACGTATTTGAGGACGCGTGACTGCCGAAGTCCAGACACAGATGTCGTCTGCGTGTGTCGAGATCTTGATAGTATTTGGTAGGTATTCTGCAAGCCCAATAAGCGCGGGGTTGAATGGCGTCGGGCGGAGAACTCCGCCTTGAAGAACGCCCCTGCAAGTATAGTGTCGCGTTGTTGGGCCATCGCGGAGTAACACAAAGAATGTTGTTTTGTGGGGTTTTACGTCCCAAAACCAGTTCTGATTATGAGAGACGCCGTAGTGGAGGGCTCCGGAAATTTCGACCACCTGGGGTTCTTTAACGTGCACTGACATCGCACAGCACACGGGCCTCAACATTTCGCCTCCAGTAACACAAAGAATGATCTTGCAGCCAGGTGACTTTCAATGCACAGTAATACTCGGACACCTAGGCCAACCGTCACAAGAGCATCGAGTATGACGTCATGCAATATGTTGTCGTATGCGCCTTTCACATCTAAGAACAATGCTGCGGACAATCGCTTAAGGGACTTTTCGTGCTGAACATACGAAACGAGATCCACTACAATGTCGATGGAAGAGTGGTCACGTCGGAAACTAGGCATGGGATAAAGTTGTATTGTGTCTGTAGACTTTGTACAATATTGAAAAAAAAAGCAACAAGTGCAGAGAATTGGGTGTTGCCTTACCACAAAACACACCTTGAGACATATAGGGATGGACTCCAATACTACAGAATAAGAAAACGTCATTCTTTTTCTATCAACCAACAGATATATAACACGCTCCATGCATTATTGTATTTTTTAGAGTACCTTTTGACAGCCTAGGTTTCGCTGAGGCAACATTCAGATCAATCTTGAAGGGAAAGAAGGAATGTTTTCTTCCATATGAACTTTACAAGTGCGCCGAGGGCACTTCACTGATTTTTCACAATTTTTTTAGAATAGATTCGGAGAGGGTCAAGCGCAACGTCTGGAACGTTTGGCGTCGAATGACCCATAAGCAAGGTGGCGTATAATTAAGACAAAGATCTTGCTAATCTCAAGTCTTTAACTAAACTTTCGATGACAGATTGTAGCTGTACCAGCCAGCTAATGTTTACCTTTCGGCGATGGACCTCTGTTGTGAATAACCTTTAAGAGAGACGACAAATATGCTATTTTTACAACGCTACGAAAGGCCCTTTTAAGAAACAGATTGCGAATGACGCTGCACGACGCCTATAATATGAACTTAAAAAGATGCCGCGCCTTTCCTCAACGCAGCTGTTTATTTATTTATTTATTTATTTATTTATTTATTTATTTATTTATTTATTTATTTATTTTACCCTCAGGGTTTGCACATTACAGAGGGGAGGTGCATGTTACATATCAATATGGGAAAGAACACTTAATACAAAAAGATAGAACAATGCTTTAACAATCTACAAAAATGCACGAATATATAACGTATCAAAGATGTTACCAAGAAACAAGGGAAAAAAAAGAATGTATGGATTGCGATGATCATGCAAGTCATGTTCAAGAACTAAAACAAGATAAACATGAAGGGAAAAGAAACCAGAAAATAAGAAGACACCACATACAAATCAAAAAGCAGGATCAAACAAAATCCCAACATATTTTGCACACACACACAAAAAAAAAAACCTTAAAGCGTGATGTGTCGATGATAGCGGTGGCTGACTGTGGCAGGCGATTCCATTCGGATATGGTTCTTGGTAAGAACGCATGCGAGTAGGCTACGGTTCTGCAACAAGGAACGCGAACTTTGTGTAGGTGATCAATTCTGTGTGATATGAATGAGGGGGGGGGGGGGGTTAACAAACTGCTTACGAAGGTTGGTGTTGTGATAATAAAGTTTATGGAACAGGCTGAGTCGGGCTATTTTTCGCCGAATGGCGAGTTCGGGAATGTTAAGCTGGTACTTCATTAGGGTAACACTGGGCATGCGATTATAATTCGATGAAATGAAGCGGATTGCACGATTCTGTACAGCTTCGAGTTCGTGTGTCAGCCTAGCGTCACCGGGACCCCAGATGGATGATGCGTATTCAAGTGATGGTCGAATGTAACTAGTGGAAAGAAGCTTTTTAAGGGAGGAGGGTGCCATATAAAAGTTCCTTCGAAAATACCCGAGTGAACGGTTAGCTTTGGCGATGATGTTTCATGACGGTTCCATGACGGTTCCATGACAAGTTATTGGAAATATCAACACCTAGATATTTATGAGATGGAACAGCCTCGAGGTGAATATTGTTAAGGTGATAGTGTGGGCATGCAAATGAGGTTCGGCACACACACATTGCTTTACATTTTGAAATGTTTAATTCCACGTTCCACAAATGCCACCAGGTGAATACGTTATCCAAATCAGTCTGAAGCGAGGTAACATCGTCTTTGTCAGCTATTTTCCAATAATTTACACATTCATCTGCGAATAGGCATACCATCGATGAAACATGAGTTGTTAATTCGTTCTTGAAGATTAAGAACAGTAACGGTCCCAACACAGAGCCCTGGGTAACACCTGAGAGCACTGGCTGGGTAGTCGAGTTAACATTGTTAGCAGAAACAAACTGACTTCGATTAGAGAGAAAGGCTCGAATCCAGTTAAGCACGTTGGGATCTAGACTTAATTGTTTCAGCTTAAGAAGCAGTAACTGATGACTTACTTTGTCAAATGCTTTAGAATAATAAAAAAAAACACAATCTATGGGAAATCCAGAATCGAGTAAGAAGTGTAGGTCATTAGTAAAGACTAAAAGCTGCGTTTCCCAAGAAAAATTCTTGCAGAAGCCATGTTGGGATGGTGTGAAAAACTGGTTTGACTCAAGGAAATTAACAAGGTGAGTAAAAATAATATTTTCAAGTACTTTGCACGGGACAGATGCTAGTGAAATCGGACGGAAATTTGATGGATTGTGTGTCGCCCCCAACTTGTGAACTGACACTATCTTCCCCGCCAGCCAGACTAGAATGCGGCAGAGACTGAAAAAATGCATGAGAGGATAGTAGACGAGCTGTTTAAGCCCTCCCTCCTCTTCCATGTCCATCTTTCTCTATCTACTGGAGAGCGTTGCCGTCATTTTTAGGTGGAGAAATAAAAAGCATGTCCCATGCTTTGGAATTTCGACTGGGGTGATCAGAATAAGGAGGCGTCATTTACAACGTTCCTAACACGAATGAGTCCAGATTGAAAACTCCAATTTCATTACATTACAAACTGTGACGTACGAGTTCACAACAACGGTTCCTTCTCTAGAGCGCCAAATATGCACCTTTTGTTTGCGCACACACAACTTGACGCGAAGCTGTCGAACGATGGAAGTTCACCGCTGGTTCGCTAGATGGCGACAGCATACCGTAGTGGCTCAGCTCACTGTAGCAGCAATGCACGAGTTGCGCAGGGAACAGCCGCGAACCTCGTTCAGGTGGCTGCCCCGTGATGCAGCACTGGGGCTGCGTTACTCGGTTCCGACATTTGCATCGAGTTCCTGCTTTTTGTCGCAATAGAAAGCGTACCATTCGAACTGTACAAGCTTGCAGTGGTTTCTCTGGAAAGTAATCTGAATTTCTTCAAGCGGAATTTTTCGATCTTGGTGGTAATCACTCCTGCATGCGTAAACATGTTTTAAATGCGAAGCATTTCTTAGCGAACTTCGGCGACTTTGAGCGTATCTATCTATCTATCTATCTATCTATCTATCTATCTATCTATCTATCTATCTATCTATCTATCTATCTATCTATCTATCTATCTATCTTGTAGCCTAGTCTCGGTTGTTTTACTGCAAAATCTGGGAACTGCCGCTCCCTCTTTGCGACAATGGATGACGAAGCACTCGAGGACCCTTCTGGCGCGCAACCGTCACGTCAGGTCGCGTCTAGAAAACGTGGAAACACGTCAAGCGACTCCGACAGCGATGCCACCGAGCTGTACTCGGACCGCTACGACTCGTCGGACGATGACTTCTCCCTTGTCATGAGCCGAACAGCGAAAAGAAGACTGATGCGGACGTCCTCGTCGGCGAGTGTCTCTACCGTGAAGACCGCGCCGCAGCGATGGCCGCACACTGTGCTTTTTACGCCCGTGGACACTACGTGAAATCTACGTCTCCTGAACAGGCATGTTCTGTCTGTGTATCTCGAACAAGTAGCGCCAAACGAGATAAAAGACGTGAGAATAAATTCAAGAAGGAATGTCCTGGCAGTAGACGTTCTGCACCGTAGCGCGCTGCAAAGCCTCCGCAACGTCAGGGAAATTGACAGTATCAAAGTGAAATCAACGATTCTTACAGGCTGCAATGGAAATGTTGGTGTCATTTATGATATAGACATCGCCATCAAAGCCGACGACTTGCCCATATTGATAAAACCAGCCTCAGAAAGGGCTCTTATCAAGCACATCACGAGACTTGGCAACACGCGTTGCGTGAGGCTTGTGTTTGAGGGCGACAGCCTTCCGTCACACATTAAGGTTGGCCACGTACGCCATCCAGTACGACCATACGTACCCAAGCCTCTGCAATGCTACAAATGCTTCAAGTTAGGACACATTAAGGGTGTCTGTGACAACAATGTCGTGTGCCCACGATGTGCTGAATGTCATCCGAAAGATTCCTGCCGTGCTACCGTGTTAAAACGCACCAACTGCCATGGTGCTCATGAGGCCCCATCCAAAGATTGCTCACGGGTACGGGACGAGCGCGCTGTGCTGAAACGTATGGTGCGGGACAACTCCACACACAGAGAGGCTGCTGCTTCTATCAAGCGAAGACGGCGTCGTCACCGAAGAGGGTCAAATAAAGTCGCTGCTACCGACACAGATGTCATACCTTCCGTTAAAGCGGCTGCTCTGCCAACAGCGAACTCCGTGAAGGCGGACAATGCGAACAAGAACGAAGGGTCAAGGCTTGCACCTCATCAAGAGTGGCCAGCACTCCCACAAGTACAACCTGCCTCGAAGCCACATCATGCAGATCCCGGTGCCCTCGACGACTTCAACAACCAATGAAGCGACGACGACGGAAGATCGCCAAGTCATCATGATGTTGAAGTCGCTTATGGACGCCATGCGTGTTCTGCTGTGCAACATGAAAACTCCGTCGGCGCAGAGCGCGCTAAAAGTGCTGGACAGCCTGAGTCCGATGCTTGCGGCTCTAGGATAAAAACCATGACCTGCAAAATGGCGTCGTTTCAAGTGGAAGTCAGGGATGCGCCTGTTCGTCAGTGGAACGCCAGAGGGCTTAAGTCACGCATGTCGGATTTTCGGCAGTTTGTCTTCATGAACCAGTTCCCTATTATTGTGATCTGCGAACCCAACCTGTCAGCTCCCATCAGGCTTTCTGGGTATGAGTGCTTCATGTCCTCAACCCACGGAGAGTGCAGCAAAGTCATTGTCTTTATACGCTGTGACTTGACTTACGTACATCACCTAGTGCCAGCTGACGAAGGAAACCAATATGTTTGCCTAACCGTGAAAAAGAACAAGGTAACCTTCACACTTCTGGGAACCTACATATCCCCATCGAGCCGGCTAGATTGCGAGCGCTTACGAAGAATTTTGGCATCGATTCCACAGCCTTGGGTAATCACAGGCGATTTTAACGCTCATCATTACCTATGGGGAAGCTCGAAAGTCAACTCCAGAGGTAAACAATTGGTTTCCTTTGCCTCTGACTGTCAACTTTGCCTCTCGAATGACGGAAGCCCCACTTATCTACGTGAAGCAGCGTACTGTAGCTGCCTGGACCTTACTTTCGTGTCACGTTCATTTGCGAGAAAAGTACATTGGTTTACGGACTTGGAAGCGCGAGGCAGCGACCACATCCCAACTTATCTGAGGATCGATGGTTTCACGGGATCTGAATCCTGCAGAGCTGTTGTGAGCACTGATTGGTCTAAATACAAAATGATCATGCAAGATTCTTGTCGCGACGGTTCATCGAACAACATAGAGGAAGCGATAAAGGGCGCCCTGGAATCCACCACCCAATCACTCTGGAAGAGTTCCGTACGCACGGACTTCGACATCGAACTGGAAAAACTTCGTGCGATTCACCGTCGTGCGGAAAGAAGGTATAGACGCACGAAGTATATCCAGGACTTGAGACTGTCTAGACCAACGTTACTAGAATAAACTCAGTTTCGCAGCTCCGTATCTCCGCCAGCGGAGGAAGGTGGTCCAAACGGCGGTCGCGTGAACTTGCGGCGCTGCAGTAGCGTCTTCCGCTACTCTCGGCGCGTCGTCTGCTACGACGGAGCACAGCAGCGGTCCACCGCGCATTTCGCACGGCGGCTTTCTAGTAGTGCTATTGCGAAAGTTAAACATTTATCGTCCGTCCAGTCGACGTTCCCTCATCCCATTTGTGCACTACTTAAGTAGATATGCATTAGGTCGTCTGTATGCATCGACCCGCATGCATTGCTCATAGGATTGCACGGGTGTTGAATTTTTATGCCTGGTGTCTGAAATGGCACCATTAATGCCAAACTGCTACCACCTGAACTTGTTATTCCCGGCACCGTCGCTTACCGCGGCAATAACGGCCGCACCGTACTCGTGCAGCTGCAAAACGGCTTCGAGCACAAGCTCGGCCAACACACGGCCAGGTGCGGCGCCCTTCGTGACAAAACTTGCTATAGACCGTACTCATCCTTCAAACATGGGCACGAACATAACCACCAACGCATGGTCGGCTAACTGGCAGCTGTGCCCTCCTTTGCGATCCCACCGTAATCAACAAACCTATTTTGTAGGTAGACTTGAACTCGTAAGAATGCGTAAGCTTCATTTCATCGACAAGAAGCGTCCCCAAGCTGCTTGCTCATTTGACATTGTATGTATTCCAGACAGACGGCTTCAAATCCATATTTATATTAAATGGCCTCCAGTATTTGTGCGAGCCGGTTCGTGGTTGGCAGTGCTAGCATGTGCAGGTCTATCAGCAGCTTTTAGGCCCGTGGGCTGGCGATTCGTACAAGCATGCAGTTAAGCAACCACTCTGCATTGACGCATTCCACACGGTGCTTTTGCTTTGATTTTGCGAAATGCATTTGCAACCACCTCCTTTTCGAGCGGTGGGAGGCAGTCCAGCTGCTTGTTCGGGCACTCCTCCGAGGTCGTTTCTATCACTGCTTTCAGTTCCATGATTTGTTTCTCCTGATTCTCACGAGCTGCTGTGGCCCTAAGCAACGTTCTTCTGAGATTCATCATCTTAAAATTCTTAATTTTTGCCTTCGCTGGTGTCTGCAGTAGCTCCTTTCTACGGTGCCTTAAACAATTCGGACAGATCTGGCGTGACGTTAGAACCAAGCAGCTTTTTGCGCGTACTCTGTCGCTATCGTTCACACACCTTCAGTTCGTCAACTTTTGCAGAGTAGGTTTCATGCCCGCAGCACAGCTTAGACTGTACGACAGCTGTTTGCTTTACGTTCTGTAGCTGTTCACTGTGCAGTTAAACTGCTCATCAACTACAACTGTTTTTTGCACAAGGAAGTTCCCGTTCACAAGCCGGCGAGTGTAAAATATTCCGCACGTACTCTGCGTTACCTCGTCGTACAAACACTCAAAAAGCCATTGCTTTGAAGGTAGCGCGACAGTTGACAAGTGATGGAATGTGAATGTGATGCGAGGGCAATTCTATGTCCTGGTAGTGTTGGTAATCGCTTGTCCTTCGTCTTGCTCTTCTACTTCTGACGGCTCCTCCGCCGACGAGCTGGGCACAGGGCTTTCGCGGGACGCCATGCGTTTTTTCGGGTATTTGCGCCTTGACCCTGAACATTATGGCTTATATATATGGGGTGGAAGTGCTGCGAACAAGCGTACCAAGCGCTAGCTCCCATTTTCTCCGAGGGGTCAAAACTTACTGTCCAGCAAAAACGTGAAAGTGTAGCGCTTTATAATGTTGCCGTGCTCAAAAAGAAGGTCACAGAGTTTGCATTTCGGAGTAAGCTTTCAACTTTGCGATGTTAAGCTTGCTCCCACCTTCTGAATTCCGTAACGTCTTTTGGTGGTCCGAAGTGGCGTGAACCGGGGTCATCGTTGCGGTGTCTGCAACGATGCACCCCGATCTTGCACCCCGGCGCAAAGCAAGTCGGCATACCGCGCGTAAATGATCCTGTGGCTCCTCGCTAGGCGTCGTACACGACGTATGTGTCTTCATCCAAGGCACTTCGCATGGGCAAAAACAGTCCCAAAAATTACGAGTGAACAAAGCGTACCAGTTCAGTGGGGCACCAACCGGGGGGGGGTTCGGGGTTGTAACCACCACCCCCCCTAAAGCCGGCGTAACCCCCCTCCCACCCTATAACTGCTCCTACGTCCTAGAAGAATGTGGCGCTAATTTCCCTGCAAAACGCCGAAAAAAGAATAAAAATAATCATCGTCATTGATATGTTACTATTATTTGGCATTTTATTTACTTTTTCTACACACGCAGCAACTGTGTAATCGCGTGCCTGGCTCTTTGTGAAAAATCCAAACCCACCCCTGGCAGAGATCCTGGGTGCGCTTCTGTACCAGTTGCTGCAACGCACGTGCACGTCGACTGCGCTGTCACAACAAGCGCCGGTGGCGAGAGCCAACGGCAAGCGCAAGACGTGACTACAGCGCCAATAGTTCTCGCGACCGCCACGCGGACCGCCTCTCCGGAGGAGCTTTTAAACTGAATTTATCTAGTAACGTTGGTCTAGACGCACACAAAAGAAAATACAGCGTCAAATCAACAAGCTGGCTTCGCGGCGATGGGCATCCTTTTGCGAGTCTCTGGATCCGTGAAAGCCTTTGTCGCTCGTATGGAGAACTGTTCGTGGCCTTCGTACTACACTCGGTCAGCGCCACCCGTTTAAATCTCTGGCACACTATCTAAAGTGCAGTGAGATAGAAGTCGCCGAGTCTTTCAGTAAAAGGATTGCTGGTGAGGCAAATCCTGATGGAGCGGTGGTGGGGTCGCCCGACCACCCTCTCTCCTCACGTGATCCTCGCGTGGAATGTCCATTTTCCATGGAAGAACTAGAAGCTGCACTGGCTGTGTGCCGGCGTTCTTCAGCGCCAGGACCGGACGGCATCACTTATCGCGCCCTGTGCAACCTGGGTGAACAAGCACGGAAGGCACTCCTGATCCTTTACAACGACTACTGGCAGACGGGCACGGTACCGCAGGAATGGAAATGCAGCCGCTTAATTACACTCCTTAAGGCCAGCAAATCTCCTTTGGACATCTCCTCATATCGTCCGATCGCGCTTGCCAGTTGTGTCGGCAAAACGATGGAGAGAATGATTTTAACGCACCTAGAATGGTACTTGGAGTACTACGACGTTTATCCCGACGCTATGACCGGTTTCAGACGCGGTCGTTCATCAACAGACAGCGTTGTTGATCTGGTCACATATGTCCAGCACCAGAAAGCCTGTAAGCGACTATCTGCCGCTGCGTTCCTGGACATTAAAGGCGCTTACGACAATGTCACCCATGAAGCCATTCTGAGCGCACTAGACGCTGTAGGACTTGGTGGCAAGATGTATACGTGGGTATGCAGCTACCTACAGATGAGGACGTTCTACGTTCACACAGAGAACGGCCCGACATCAAAGCATCACGTTAGCCGTGGAGTGCCTCAAGGCGGAGTGCTAAGTCCAACGCTTTTTAACCTAACCCTTACTGGATTAGTAAATCATCTGCCCAGCACCGTACGACTTTCCATCTATGCCGATGACATCTGCGTTTGGACGTCCGCTGTGACACGGCTTCAGCTTCGTGCTCGGCTTCAGAAGGCAGTCACGACGACGTCACGTTACCTTCAGAAACAAGGACTAGACATTTCATGCGAAAAGTGTGCAATGGTGGCATTCACCAGGAAACCGATGTTTGCATATAACATCGCCATTAACGGACAAGTAATACCATACTGCCGAAGTCATAGGTTCCTGGGAGTGATAATTGATAGAGACCTGTCTTGGACTCCGCACGTGAACTACGTGAAGAAACGGCTGACTGCTATCTGCCACTTATTCAGATTCCTCGCAGGGAAAAACTGGGGCCTGTCCATAGACGCTATGCTACAGCTGTACAGGGTGCTGTTCGTCGGATTCCTGCGGTACAGCCTACCTGCTATCGCCAACACCTGCAAGACTAACCTGCGCACGATACAGAGCATTCAAGCACAAGCTCTTAAGATATGCCTTGGCTTACCACGCAGCGCATCAACGGCTGAAACCATTGCCATAGCGCAGGATTACTCTATCACGACGCACATCGCCGTTGAGACCATGCGATTTCACCTCAGGCATGTGGCTAGGACTCCCTCACACCATCTGGCGAGCCTCGTTGCTGCAAGGCCCCGCACGTCATTCAGCGCTAATGTCAATGCACACAGTGCGGCGTTTACTCCAGGGTACACGCCTGCGGCTAAGCGACTGCTCCCTCCGTGGTGTTTGAGTCTCCCACAAGTACACCTCACAATTCCTGGGATACAGAAGAAGACAGATCTACCAGTATCTGCGCTAAAGCAACTCAGCTTACACCTGTTGTACGAACGGTACGGTAAGCACGTACACGTGTACACCGATGGATCAACTACGTCGTCCAGTTCTGGCGGAGCGGTGGTCGTACCAACGCAGGGGATAACGATTCGACTAAAGACGTCTCATGTCACGACGTCCACGGCGGCAGAACTCACGGCTCTACGTCGTGCGCTAGAATTCATCCGTACTGAGAGGCAGAGGAAATGGGCTGTGTTTTCGGACTCGAAGGCGGCGTTGCAGTGCATACGGCGCGGATGCCACGAGCAGCTGACGCACGATGTAATCGTGCTTCACCACCACCTCCGAAAAAATGGCCACGAGATTGACTTTCTGTGGGTGCCCAGTCACTGCGGAATCAGCGGCAACGAATCCGCAGATGGCGCAGCTCGCACTTCATATCAAGAAGCGAGCATTATTTCAATTCCACTCTCAAGGACAGATGCTGCAATGCAGCTTCGACACCTGGCACGCCGTCTCTCACTGGTTGAGTGGAACTCACCAAACATCAGACGAACGCGACTGTACCAGCTAAACCCTTCCCTGCATCTCCGCCCTCCATCAGGACTTCCTCGACATGAGGCCTCGCTTCTTTGTCGACTGTGGCTGGGAGTTGCCTTCACAAAGGCATACTCCGCATTAATTGGAGCGATCGACAATGCAACCTGCGAGATGTGCGACACCGACGAAACCCTGGACCATCTGCTGTGCCACTGTCCGCGATTCGTCGAGGAAAGGGAAATCCTTGCTGAGACGCTACGCCACCTTGACGATCGGCCACTCTCCTTACAGATGCTACTCGAACACCGCCCTCATCGCTCGTCGGCCCACAAGGCACTAAAAGCACTTTTACGCTTTTTCAAGACGACTGGTTTGCGTGAACGCCTTTGACAGTTGGACTTGTCCGACAACGTCTTTTTTCATTATTCCCTTTCCTTCTCTCTCTCCCATCTTTCTATTCCCCCCTTCCCACTCCCCCAGTGTAGGGTAGCCAACCGGACGCCCTTCTGGTTAACCTCCCTGCCTTTCTGTTTTCCCCTTCCTTCCTTCCTGGCCGTTTCGCTAATGGGATGTTTACGAAAATTGGTATGCCACAACATGACTGCATGACGAACGTAAATGACAGGTCATCACATGAAAATTATGACATGCATGTCATGAGCGACATGATTTACATGCGACGGTCTTGGTGCTCTCCTGGCCGTTTCGTTAATGGGATGTATTCGCAATGCCCACGGACCATAGGGGGCGCACTGGGCGATCCAAGATGGCTGCCCGGAGGAGGGTCGACCCGTCTGAAGAGCGTCTGCTAGCATGTACAAGGATAGGACGTGCGGACATAAGCACCGTGCCGCTTTCGCCGGATGAAGTCACGAGCTGCGCTGAAGTGTATATCAGACCAAAATACTTGCTTAAATCACAGACAGCACCAAATGCCCGCAACCTTAACATTTGCTGCGACGTGAAGGGCTGTTGCAGCCCGTGAGCGTGCACCAACGATGTGTTGCGAGATCCTGTGCGTCCTAAGGAAAGCCAGTGCGTGTAACGGAATTGGCGTATGAACTAGACGACGCTCCGAGGTACGTACCGAGCCTGCCTGGCGTATTTCGTGCTGTAGTGCGCAGCTAGCGGCTAACGCTATGGATTTGCTCCTGGGCACCGCGCGTTGAACGCGACGATGGTTTTAAAACATGTAGCGCCGTCACCATTACTTTCGTTGTCAGGAACGCGGACTTAGCAGAAAGCAATCACGTCTTTGTGGCGTTGAACTTCTCAATCAGTTGCATTTGGGCAGAAACCAAGCCTCAAGTCGACATTTACCAGTCGGACGCTCCTGAATCTAGTCCCGTTTTTGCTACCGCGACCCACCGATCCGATCGCAGCTTTGTGCTACACGGATGCGCTATCACTCGAAATCCACGCATTAGAATCGAACTTGTAGGTCCCACCTGAGTGTTGTCGTTTCAGTCGAGAGTTGAATGAACTCAGCCAAATTGATTCAATTGTTGGATCGCGTGGCAGCGACGTCGTTCTCGATCGTTATCATAAGGCTCGATTGCGGCGAAAAAGGCCCGTGTAGGCAGTGGATTCGTATCCGTTACGGCATCTGTTCCAACGCATCGCGGGCTATTTCTTTGTAAATTTTGCTCGGCGAACCGTATCAGCGCTTAAATTATGTCAATTTGACGAAGTAGCAAGCTCTTACGCGAGCCATGTGATTGAAATTCACATTTAAGGTGTCGGTTGCGGTAGTAAGATGACGAAATCTGCTGCTGTGTGCGTGGGGAAAAAGAACAAACACAGGTCCCCTGCTATTTACATAAGTGAAGTTGGGGCTAAATATAAATGGACGCCCCAGTCATGGCATTTCACCTCTCCTTAAGGCACTTCATGTAATTTGCACTTCACATGTTTTTATTAAGAATGTGTCCCTGTTGTCCCGCGGCATGCTCTCCTACTGCGCAGTCTGTATACTGATATCAGTTGCCCTTTATGAGCAGCAATGTAAAGTGACACTTTCTCACTCAGTTCATTAAAACTACTTCGGTCATATTTCACTCTGAATGTTTGCTTGGAGTCTTGCTCTGCAACATCAAGATCAGTGTTCGTGCCAGATGTGCAAAAATATTTTTTTGGCATTTCTAATGTTCAAAATTTTATTGGGTTGTGTTAAAATTGGCTCATTTAAACTTGCCTGCAAGCTCATTCTTGTGGCCACAGGGCAGTTTTCTGTAGATTTACCTTAACAGAGATACCTAGTGGGTGCACGACGATAATCAAATCAACTTTATTTTCATTCTGTCATAGAGAAAGGACTGTGGCAAAAAACTCTCATTGAAACACTTGACTAGTTCTCAGCACCGTACAAACAGAAAATAGTCACAGCAGTAACAGTACACCGATAAGTAAAAATAATAGTTTGAGACTTCACAGTTAATGTACAGCAAGGCTTACACGATAATGAAGTACAAATGTAAAATTTATACTAGTAGTGCAAGGTGATAAAACGACTTATTTGCAGAGAAGTACTGCTAGAGATAAGAACATAGTGCACGGGATGTCCCGTCTTTGTCAGCCAGCCTGGCACATTCATTACCGTAATGGTAACCTGTCTCATGACAGCAATACAGCAGAAATGCTTACGAATGGCTGCGGCGGTGGTAGTGTGGTTGTGGTGCTCGGCTTAATTTTAAGAAGACTGTGTGCTCAATCCTAGCCATGGTGGTCGCCTTTTCAATAGAAGTGAATATTCTCGAGGTCCCTATGCTCTGTGCTATCAGTGCACGTTAAAGAACTCCAGGTGGCCAAAATTTTCAGAGCTGTCCACTACACTGTGCCTCAATCATATTGTGGGTTGGCATGTAAAACCCCTGCGATTATGAACATGTTTAAGAATCCACCACTTCAGCACTGACACGTAATTGTACTCTGCAGCTGCATCAAAAAACTTGAGAAACTGGCAAGAAAAAGCTGTATTTTTTTCCACGTTAATGATTTTGTTGCAACACTGAAGGGTCCTTCGTTCAGAGGAACAGTGTGTGTGGCTTGTGCTCTGCTGCAACTACCTGAAGTGCTGACAGTTTGATGCAGGATGAAAAATGTCTGCTTGTGGCATCATCTCTTGATGGTTGAAATAGCCAGGCATAGCTTACTCAGACACAAAAATGACATACAAGAAAACAAAAAAGGGTGGACAGGAGGTGTGTGCTTGTCTGTTCAGGCTTGTTTTTTAGGGGCGAAGCTCCTTATGGCGTGGCCCGAGCGTCCCGTCGTAGGTAACCGCCTCTCGTGCATGCAAACTGCAGTTGGGTGACGATATACTAGATGGCGCTGGTCGTCATCGCCCTTTCGGTGAATATGCCGCGGTCGAGCTCGACGACTCCCCTCTCTCGCCCCCACTCTCTCCCTTTCCCTCCCTCTCTCCCCTCCCCACTCCCCCTCTCAACCGTCCCCCCATCTCTCGCCTCGCGATGCCGACGCAGGCAGCGTCTGCTAGCGAGTTTCTTGTTTCCCGTATATATGGCACTGGATTTTGACCTCCAAGGTAGTGCCTGTGTGCGATTTCTCCTGTGCGTGATTAAACAATGAAAATTCACAGCGTACATGTAAAATTAAGGTGAGCTGCAAGTCACCATAACTCTCATCGACCCTTTAGTATAAACGCGCGATCTCACGTCGATGATGTACTCGGCAGAATTCACGGTTTACCGATGAACCTCCGCAGCTTCGCCCACTCATCATCATTCACCCCGTGGATATGCTGTGATTTTTTTGTTTGTCATTTCGGTGTTTGACCAGCATGCTGAAATAGCCAACTATGCTCAACCAAGTAGCCCACTACATGCTGGACCTGCACCCCTACATGGCAAAATGGCTTCTCTTTTCGGGCAGTCTGCTGCTTCTAACCACACATATTTGATACGATAATAAGTTCAACTGCTCCTCTCCACTTGTTGGCACCATGAGGAGCCGGCGCACTGCTTTGACTACTCACACACATGTTCCCTTTTGTAAAAAACCCCCTTGTGTACTAAGCAAGGCAATGTGAAACAAGGATGGTTGAAAAACATGAACCACGCCATGCAGCGCTGACTAGCAAATGACTTAATTGTGGCAAAAGACATACGTAAATACATGCGGAACATTGCCACGTCACAAGCAAAACACAAACCAAAATAAAAAAAAATACTGTAATAACCGTATAAACATAAAATAATAAATGGAAAGGTCACCATTACATGATACTCTGTGCACATGGCAAGAGTGGTAATTCATGGTGTGTTAACAGAAAGACACAATTTCATTGTCTGAGAGTACAAGAGACCAACACACACTTATCTTTTAACATGCAGTGTTATGGGACTCAACAATTTCACGCGTCAATTGGCTGTTGTTTCTTGCTAGCATGTCACATTTTAAAAAATGGGGGCAACAGCCACAATCTTGCAGTGAACACCAAGACAACCACTGACGGCACTAGTTACGTTGTCATACTCATGAAGCCTGTCATTAAGCATCCACCAGTTTGGCCAGGTTAACACCACATTAATATTTAACACACTGGCCTATCCGCGTCAGTTTGTGAGAGAGTTTATATAGGAAGGGTATTACAGTGCATCTGTGAAGCTTGCTTCTGCATATTGTTATTGTTACTCAATCATTTATTACATTTACACTGGTTTATTTCTTTCACTATGTTCTGTGCAACTGAAACCAGCATGTGATAAGGACAACCAGCTCCTATCAGTGCAATCACCCGCGGGGCCAGTTTGTGTGTTCATAGTGGTACAGCGTAAGTAAACGAGACACAAGAAGGGGAGAGGAGATAAACCTCTTCTTCTTGTGTCTTGTCTCCTCTCTTCTTCTTGTGTCTCATTTATTTATCATTTGCCACTATAGATGATCACCTGTGCCTGATAAGTATACTCATAGAGTGCATGCATGATTTTTGAGTGTGTTGGGCGTGCACAGCTTAGTGTTTCTGCCTTTTATTAACTTCAAATGGGTGGCTTCATGATTGAGCTCTTCTAATGTGCAGGTTATAACAAACATTATATAAATGAAATACAACAAACATTACATACAAGGCATACTTTGTAAATTACTACAGATGGCACAGAAGTGCACAGACATCCTGTGGCACATAACAATTTAAAACTGTCGATTGACAACATAACAAGGATGTGCTCTTAACTACTTTATTCAAGTGTCTCTTTGCTGCATCAGATATTATGTAGAACAGCTATAGTATAAAAACATACCACCTGAAAGAGCTGCACATACTCGAACTTGTTTCCAGGCCAGTGATAACAACCAAAAAGAGCTGTACAAGCTGGCCTCATCATTTGCCTTAATTGCAAGCAAACACTTGACACGCTGATCTTATCACTACGTTAAAAGGCCAAAAGCAATGCTGCTTGGCAGCATGAAAACTTGCTAGTTCAGCCATTTTCTTTGGCCAAAACTACTACATCCACCAGCCTTTTATAGTACCACCCCTGCTTGGCAACATTTCAAAAAGACCACTTACTTCTGTCTTACCAAACAATACTTATCACTAAATTCCTTTGGTGAAGCTACGGTGTCTACAATTGTATGTTTATAATTATGAGCACATAATATTTTTGCAGCAGTACCATACCTCTGAAATTTAATTTGAATAGCAATTACCCTGGTGTTCCATTTATGACGGAAATTTGTCCTCAATTTAAAGTGTGATTGTACATTTTCGTCAACTTGCTCATTGACTCTGGTTGTTCCGAGTACTTGCTAATAAAAATAAATTGTTTCTCAATCGATGAGCACTCGTGTAATTTTCATCGTCATAAGTTCTTTTCTTCTTTTTCATTTCATTTGGTTCTATTGGTTACACTGTAAAATGCATAGCAAAAGAAAAAAAAGCCACAGGAAGACAACTGTTGGGGCTTTTGACCCCTTGTGCAACATATGGCATCAGGAGAATGATCTTTTGGGCATCCAGAAAGTGAATGTTCCATTTTGCCTCCCACGGTTGCTTAGTAACACAGTGCCATAACTTTCAAATAATAATGAACGTGTAAAACTTGTAGTGTCACGGTCATTAGGGAATATGGCTCAGGTGAAACCGAATGGTTGCTTTTTGCATGATCTGAAAGTTCTGCTTAAAGAGCTCTGCAAAGACATATACTCAAAATAAGTGTATAAATAATTGGAATCACACACTACTCAAAATGAAAACACAGTGTCTGAAATGCTTTTTGACAAGTTTTGTGGCAACTCAGCCACACGATAAACTAGAATGACTGGTGATGCAGCGACTAATATGGGATTTGTAGTGCACCCTGGATTTTCCACGACCCAGATGGTGCAAACATTTAGACGGTATTTTTGCAAGTCTGAATGGACACGCATTACACAAATGAAAATGTTATTCCACATTTCACATTATTTATTGTGATATCTACTTCACACTTGGGGTTTCATTATACAGCATGTTATCACACACACATTACACAAATGAAGACGTTATCCTGCGTCTCACATTATTTACTGTGATATCTATTTTGTACTCAGGGTTTCATTATGCAGCATGTTATCATATCGTGGATCGTAGCTGTGTTTACTGTAGTGAGTTTATTTTTGTTATACACACCACATTTTTAAAATCTACAAGACTATGTTTTCATTGTCTCTATCTAAATGTAATGATTTCTATTTTGTTTATAAATAATATCTGTTTATGTGAAAAGACAAGTGTTTATATGTTGTGACATCACAGCGGCCTGCACTCATTGATGACTTATGACGCCATATCTTTCTAAAAGTTACTAACGTTTCGAATAAACCTTCCATTTTAAGTTCAGCGCTGTGTTTGTCTTGTGCCTTTTTGACTCCTATAGTTCGTGCTGCCTACTTAGCCATGCTTTGTTAGAGCTACGAGCCTGGACGTTGTCCTTAGGCTGTAATTCGGTGACCAAAAGGCCATGGATGGTGTCCCCTGATGGCACATAGGTTAGCATGGCTCTAGCACATGATCCATTGTCGAGAAAGCCTGAATGGAATCCTGGTAATTGTCCTATCGATAATGGCACGGACAACCAGGAAGCGACCAGCGGTGGCTCTTGCTCGTGCAGAAGGCATGGTGCATATAGAGATAGAAATCCAGTGAACCCTACCGTCATGGCATGGTGTTGCACTGTGGCTGCCATAGAACAGGATCCTCGTAGGCTATTCCAATGTAATAACGAAATGTGACAGTAAGCTGCCATGTCAGTTGTCCCTGTTTATTTCCCATTTGGTCCCCATCATTGCGGGTGGTCCAGTTAACTCCGGTGTCAACTGCACACTTCATCCTAACAGTAACTAAGGTTTATATAACAACGTTTCTTGAAATGTCAGAAACTCATGCTAATTGGTTAGGTCATTTCATTTTTTTCTTTACTGTAGTGAATTGTTTATTTTTGATAGCTCAAAGGGCCCCGAGGGGGCTTTACATGAAGGGTGGGTGTGTGCACTTCATTTAGCATAGGTTAGTTCTTTGACAATGTGTTTAAAATGAAGAGGGTTCTTGTAGTCAAGAGTTCAACGAAAGTTCGCCTGGTCAGGCAGTGCATGAGGGGATATGCGGTCACTGACCAAGTCCGATGTCATCTCAAGAGGGTTAATTCTCATGAAGCATAGTTCAATTGGGGAGGTCATTCCAGTATCTTGAGGTTTGCACAAAGAATAAAGATGAGCCATGGTTTGTCCTGGAGGAGGATACACGGTTATGTCACGTTTGGTGCAGTTTGAATGGCGAAGGACTGGCAAAATGTTTGGAGTCCGGGGACGTACATGGGAGAACTTGTGGAATACTAGAAGACGGGACACTTTTCAGTGAAGTACAAGGTTAGGTACAGTAGCGCACCCAGGATCTCTGCCAGGGGGGGGTTCAATTTTTCACGAAGGGCCGGGCATGCGATTACACGGTTGTTGCGTGTGTAAAAAAAGTAAATAATATGCCAAATAATGGTAAAATCAATGATGATGATTATTTTTATTATTTTTTGGGCGTTTCGCAGAGACATTATCGCCACATTCTTCGAGGACATAGGAGCAATTATGGAGTGGGAGGGGGTTAGGTCGGCCTGAGGGGGGGGGGGTGTTACAACCCCCGAAACCACCCCCGTCGGTGCGCCACTGGTTAGGTAGGTTAGCTTGCAACGTTTGCTGGTACGGAAGTGCACGAACGATCAGAGGAAATAAACCATGCTGTGCATTTTTGAATTCCTTACATGTTAATATGGTTAGTTTTGTGGGGTTCCCAAACTACACATGTGTTCTTTCTACAATCGTTAGCCAGGAGAGTTGTACTTCTTGGTCACTCAGTGATTTTAACATTATACAAGTAATTATAAAAGCAAGAAGATGGTGCAGCTTTACAGTTTTCAAAGCCTGCTCTCCTGAGAGACTGTGTGAAATAAAGCAAAACAAAAGCCAAGTGATAAGTTTAGGGAAGCCAATGACTTTATTGATAAAGCTTTGAATATATGTGCCTGAATAAGGACTGTAGGCAAGCTTGTGTGCTTTCATGCTAGATAATCAGAACAATCTTCCAGTAAGCTCTCTTCTAAAGGCTTTATTAAACGAAAGCGTGTGTACATATATAAAGAATAAAAGGAAGGCTGCCAGATTTTATGTATTAATTTACATACACGATACACATTCTAGTCATGAACACATCTACAGAGTTTAACCATATTACTTTCTGAAGTTAGTAATATATACCGTGAGATTTCCTTACAGATGTTACTGCACTGTTGCAGCTGTTGAACCGCCTTTGCACAACTAATCCGTGACATTATGCCGCGGATGCAGCTGCCACAGATATTAGCAGGTGCCAGCAGCCTTCTTATCGTGAATGTCCGCATTTGGGAAAAACTGCGACGCTATATGCCAATCGAACAGTCCTGCTCAGACGTAGCCATGCACAGTTGTCTCTTGGGCGTTCCACGTTCAGCACACAGAAAAATGAATCTCGAAATTTAAGCATGCATATGCATACTTTTCACAGCATCGAAGAATTTCTCAACAATAACGCCGTTCGGATGGAATTGGTGAAGTTTAAAAACACAGTGGCCCGGCTTGCCGCGACTGCACGTTTCGCTATTTTAAAGCGGCGCACAGGTAATAAAAGACGATGTACTGAGCAGGACTATGAATCAAGTTCGCCCAGCTGTGTTTTATTAACATGGATATAAGCGAATGACATCGGTCAATCACGCTTAATCTCCAACAGAATGCGATTGCTGGACACCCCGCGACACAGTCGATCTGTACTTGGGTCCCAGTACATATGCGACGAACGCGGCCCCGCGGATGACTGAACACCCACCATAAAGATTCATAACAGTGCTTTCCTGAATGATTAAGCGCCCTATTTTAATGCGAGACTTTCCATTACGAAGGCCCTCATACTGCTTAGTTATCAAACACGCGAGATCGCGAGCTTACGCGACTCCGCCGCATGCAATGTTATGGGCTTCGATCGCGCAATAAAAAAACATCAACGGATAATACGTACAAGCGAAGCAGCGTGAATTTCTACAGAAAAGTTCAGGCAACAGTACCTCACTTACTACGTAGCTTGAAAACGAACTCGCGGAGCTGGAACATGTACGGTGTGGGCTTTCGTTGGCAGCGCGGCTAGCCCGAGCTTCATCATGTATCTTCACGAAAGCTTCGCGTCTCGCAAGAAAGAATAAGGTTTATCCCGTCACGGGGCCCATATTTATTCACTGCTGCACAAAACATTCGAGGTTGTCGTGTTCTTTTTCCTTGCCAACGCGCTAACAATCGGGCTAGCACACACGAACAGGGCAGCGGCGGCCAGGGCGGCCATTTTGTCGTCTGCTAACCCTCCTCCGGAGGGTTCTCCTCCAATCCGCTTGATGGCGTGACAGTCTACGGGCATTGCCAATAATGCCACGACATGACTGCGTGACGAACATAAATGACAGGTCACAACATGAAAATCATGATATGCATGTCATGAGCGACATGACTTACATGCCACGCGTTTCGTTAATGCGATGTGTACGAAAATCGGCATGCCACAACATGAGTGCATGACGAACGTAAATGGCAGGTCATAACATGAAAATCATGACATGCATGTCATGAGCGACATGATTTACATGCCGCGGTCTTGGAGCTCTCCTGGCCGTTTCGTTAATGGGATGTGTACGAAAATTGCTTTGGCACAACATGACTGCATGACGATCATAAATGACAGGTCATAACATGAAAATCGCGAAATGCATGTCACGGGCGGCATGATATAGCGAGACATGAGTGCAAATCCATTTTACATTCCTGATGCGTGCTTCGCATTTCCTTGATTCCCACTGCACGTGGATTCTGCCAGTTTTTTTTTTTTTTCGTTACACCTGGAGATTGACACACCACCGAGGATACGGAAACATACGGAATTATTGGAACGGGCCATACGGAACGTTTCAGTAGGGATGGCGCAACCGGTTATTATTATCTTTTTTTTTACAACTTCCAGGACCAAGTTAAAGATATGATTGAAAAATATGATGGTTTCTTACAGGGTACAAGGATGCTCGTTTCCTTCATTGCGAGAAAAGACCCCCCCCCCTCGCCACCCATCCAGAAAAAGAAAAATGTCCGACATTCCCTTGAACTTCGGACCTTCTGGTTGAATTTCCATACTATACGTTGGAAGCGGTTATGTTGAACATATCATTATGAAATACATATCTTATACTAAATATTGCTACCGCACCACCTCGACATTTATAACTATGCTCTAGCATTTGCACTATTAAACACGACCGATAATAATATAATAATCATCAGCACACTTGTATTAGATTTACTTTAAAACAAACGAAAAAATGAATGAATGAACGACACATGAAAGGAACGAAGAAAGAAGGAACGAAAGAAGGTAAGAAAAAAGAACAGCAACGCAGCTTCGATAAAACCATGCTAGACTTAGGGTAAACAAACAAACAAACAAACAAAAAACAACATCAACAACAAAAATTCCGGCAGTTCCCACACACTGCGGGAATCCATGTCGTTCGAAGCACCGGAAAAAGAAGCTGCCTTAAACATAGCGTTACCAAGCGGATCGACGTCTTTATGTAAATTGACTAGTTGTGTGGGTAAGGAGGCGTGACTAGCGCACTGTGACGCCTAAAGGGCAGTTCAGAGTGCGGCGTACCTTCGGTACATCGTGCTAGAGTGCAGAGGTCAGTTTCGTCGGAGAGAAATGCACACTGCGCTGCGTTGATGTGCATATTCAAGCAAGGAAGCGTTCGTTGGCGTATTCCTGCGGTGTCCGGGAAAGCTTGACTTAAGCATGATGAGTGATATGGCTGGAAGGCGCTCCGCGTACGGGTTTGTATTTATCTGCCTAGGGTGCCTGCATGCGAGCGCCGCCGTACAGGGTGGAGACAACCGTTGGCCTCTGCAACGCCATTTTGAATCACAGCGAGCGGTTGTGCGTCTGTTTGGTGCCCATGCTTCGTTCGGGACGCAGTGCGTGTCTGCAACTGTTTATGAACGCCAGCGCAGCCGAGTCCCAGGAGTTGTGTGATTCAATATGGTGTGAGGTTGTCTCTACCCTGTACGGCAGCGCTGGCATGGAGGCAACCTATATCTTCCACGATAGCACGGTGCCTATAGGGCGATCACCCTCATTAGCGGCGGAGCTGTCCAAGGTAGAGCGTGCCCCATGCATCGGATGATCTCGTTGTCACGCAGAAGGGAATAGCGGACCCGGTCTTGCCCTGGACACACTACCCACTGCTACCCTCAGTTCCCTCGCCACTCTTGCACTCAGTCCGCTGCTACATGGTAGTCATCATGCGAAGGCCAATGTAGGATAATGTGTGGAAAAGGTTCGGCACGAAGTTGCGTGTTCGACCTCCGGAGCGGCGGGAACATCTACTGACATCGCTTCCACTTGGCACTCTTGGCGGTTGCGTCATGATTAACGACAGAGGAACAGCTTCGCCTTTCGGACGGTTTTCACGGCGTGCAACTGGCTTGACTTTTTTTCGTTCCTGTTCTACCTCTCCCTTTTATCTTTTGTGTGCAAATTATTATTATTATTATTATTATTATGCACGCATGTGATGCTTGTTACACTGCCATCAAAGATAACAGCCAGCACCAAAACCAAATTGAGACAGGTATCAGCACTACAAGTGATGTTAGGCGACCATCACCCCAGATGCTGATACACCTTTATTGACGATAGATGCCGCGTCGTTGGCTGCAGTTGGTCGTTAGAGCGAGTCTGTCCGTGTTTGCCTCTTTGTGCGATGTCTGCATTGAAATCACCGATTAAACAACGAGACGTTTTTTTAGAGCTAAGCCCACGCAAACTGCGTTGTCATGAAATTTTCTCTGACTATTGTGGCATGGTTCCTAAGTTCACATAGACTCTGAAGGTCAAAATTTGATAGCGCGTGCATACTCACATTTCCTGGCCATTGGTACGCGTATATCTGCAATACATAATCGCAGTGCTATTAAGGCGCTAGCTTCTGTACCTTCACGACGGGAAATGACCTTGAAAAACGTCGCGGAAAGGCGTGAAACGGAATCTGGGGAATCGAATGAAAATCACGTCTCGTTTCACCAGGTGCATACCAAAATTGGCATGGAAGGGTACGAATGTATGACTAATATGACTGGTAGGTCGTGACATCAATAGCATAAAATGCTCGTCAGTTACGTCACGATTAACTAGAGTTGCGTGTGGCACATACCCCCTTTGAATATGTAGGTATGAGCCAGGTATGAGCCAACGATATGTGGCTATGATCCACACGTGATTGAGTGAGTGAGTGAGTGAGTGAGTGAGTACAACTTCATTGAGGTCCATTAAGGATGAGGGGGAGGATGTCCCCCGCGCCCACACGGCTATTCCCACGTGGGGACCGATACGCCTGCGGCGGGGGGAGGCCGTGCCGTTGGCGTATCGGACGGCCAGGACTTGGTCTTGAGACTTCGGGCTGGACAGCATGGCTTCCCATCTGGAGGAGCTGTAGGTCGAGCTGAGCGATCCCCACTCTAAAGTCATGTGAGCAACGCGTGGCGAGCTCCTGATAGCATGCGGTGCAGGAGGCGTCGGCGTACTTATGCCGATAGATTTCCTTAAGGCATGCGGGGTACGAATACGAGTGTGTCTGTAAGAATCAAATTCAAATGTCAAATTAAAAATTGTTTATTTCATAATAAATATACACGGACTACAAACACTTGCCGGACCTGTAGCCAAACTGTAGTTGTAGGTCCGAAAAAAAAAAGAATGCATAGAAAATCCTAGCACAGCAAGGAATAGAAAAAAATTGTAGTAATTTTGCAAAAAAAAAAAAACGAAAAAGTGTCAACGTTGACATCTCAATCAATACAAAGTAATTAAGTGAGGCAAGAACTAATATACATGAGAGTGCCGAAGAACAAGGTAGGGGGTACAAACACATACAACGATAAGATAGTGACATGTTCAGGAAAATATGCAGTACAAATGTCTGCAAGAAGTACAAATATCCGTACATAATATATATATATATATATATATATATATATATATATATATATATATATATATATATATATATATATATATATATATATATATATATATATATATATATATATATATATATATATATAGGCAGCTCGATTGGGAAGACAATGGAATTAAAATGGATAATAATAATGACAATATCTAGGGCATCTCGTCCCAACATCACGATATGATTGTGAGAGACGCCGTAGTGGAGGGCTCCGGAAATTTCTACCACATGGGGTTCTTTAACGGGCACCGACATCACATAGTACACGGACTTCAATATTTCTCCCATCGAAATGCAGCCGCGGCGGCCGGGATTCGATCCCGCGTATCTTCAGATTCGCAGCCGAGTGCCATATCCATCATACCACTGTCGCGGGGCGGAATTAAAATTGCCGGAGTATACCTCAGCAATTTGAGGTCTGCAGACGATATCTTGCTTTTCGGAACTGATGGCGACAAACTACACAAATGACTGATGACCTAAATCGAGGAATACCAAATTAGGATTAATAACGAACAGGAAAAAGCCGAAACAATGTTCAACAGCTTAATCAGAGCACAAGAATGTCAAATTAGCGACCATGTTCTAGAATGTGTGCAAGAGTGCGTATACATAGGAGAATTACTAAAAGCGGAGCCTGCTCTCGAAAAGGAAGTTGTTTGAAAAATAAAGATAGGTTGCAGTGCATACGCCAGACATTCGCAAATCATGACCGGAAATCTTACCGCTGTCTTTAAAACGAAAAGTGCACAACCATTGCATCCTCCCGGTATTAACATACGGTGGAGAATCATGAAGGATAACAAAGAAACTCGACCTGAAATTGAGGACCACACAACGTGCTATGGAGATAAAAAATGATAGGTTAATATTAAGAGACAGAAAGCGAGTGCAATGGATCAGGGAGCAGACAGGAGTAACTGATATCCTTAAGTCAAGCGAAAAAAAGTGGACCTGGGCAGCACATGTAATGCGATGAACATACAACCGGTGGACAGTGAGAACTAGAGAATGGATACTAAGAGATGGAAAACACAGCAGAAGCAGGCGAAAGCTAGGTTAGATGGAGCCATGAAAGTAAGAAATTCGCAGATGTAATATGGAAACAACTCGCTCAGGGAGGGGTGGGGGGGACCGGACGAATTGGAAATCATTGGGTGAGGTCCTCGTCCTGCAGTGGACTTAAAATAGACTGAGGATGATGCTGATGATGCTACTTGTGCTGCTGACGACGACGATGATATACTGCATTTAACGGTAACAGGGCGCTTTCATTGTCTGTGTCATTTCTGTCGCAGTAAAAGTCAACGTAATTTATTCTCTTACGTAGCTTCCACAATAATGTCATCAAAAAGATGATGCCCATATAGCGTTTACATAATGTATCAAAACCTTCATTTAACTCAGTATCATTAGCCTTGAAGCCTGCGAAGTTTCCAACGTTGTGGCGTCTCCGACAATCTCATGCGTGCCTTTCGTGGGTACCTCGCTATCAAGTTCGGCACATGTGAGCTACCAAACTTACTTTCCAATTCAATCTAACGCTTTGCCTATCCAAGTTTATTACGGTTCCGAAATTTAATATTGTCAGGTGGAGAAAACTTAATTTTTGTGCTGTTCGTTCTGTTCTTTTCCTCAGCCACACCTCCAACCTTCCTTTGATGATGTATTCCGTGCGCGTGTTGCCATTTCCCCTACTACTTCCAATGTCGAGAGTTGTGGCACACTTCTCACTAAGCAAGCTGCAGGCAACGCAGCGACGGCATGGCGCCTCTCTTACAAACACGTACCCGGATCCGTTCGCGTTTCTACCACTACCACCCGGAGCTATACTGAGGTGGGTGTAGGTTTTGTAATCAAAGGGCGGAACTCAATCGCATATATGTGGGCTTGCCTCATAGTAACAGGGCGAAATGGAACATGCACTAGTGGGGAGCAGTGGGAGGTCGCGCTGATCAGCTCAGACCCAGGAGATCTAGAAGTCTTCCGGCAAGCCGAGGATGTCGCCAGGGCACAAGGACTCACAGCAGCGACGTGGAGGAGGGCGACAATTCCTCAAAATCCTTCCGTTTTACAATAGAGGTCGTTTCCTTCTCCTCTATAAAGACTGGTGCGCAAACAAACATCCTCCCCAAACAGCAGGGTGTAGACGCAACGGCGTGGTAATAATCGCCGAAGTGTTACGAGCCAAAAAAAAAACGATACAATTATTAGGCACGCTGTAGTGGAGGGCTCCGGAAATTTTTAGCACCTGGAGTTCTTTAGCGTGCACTCTTAACGCACACTACAAGGGCCTCTAGCATTTTCGCCTTCACTGAAGATGCGACCTCCACGGCCGGGATTGAACGCGCGCCTCTTTTATTAAATATTGTTTTATTTTTTTCCTAAGTTAAACAAGAAAAAGGGGCATTAGCAGGCCTCTGCACCTGTGGTTCATTAAGAGGTACGCAGGTTTTTTACAAAAGAAAACACTTGACGCACAATCTGGCAACGTGAGCGATAGGAAAAAAAAAGAAAAATGCATAACGTAGGATTTCTCGCTTACGAAGTCAGGAAATCACACACTTGTCACACTAAAGATAAACATGCCTTACATGCACACACAAAAAGAAAAGAAGAAAAACATGTGGCACATTATAAACAACACAAGTGAGAACAAAAGCAACAAATGACACTTTCCACATTGCAGATCATTTCTTACAAGTTCTGAGCAATATTATTTAGTGGCGACAAGATTTTTCTTTTTTCGACAAAATTTCTTTAGCTTGTCCTTTAAAAGCATGTGAACCAACACCAAACTCTAAGCTATTTCAAAATTGATTAAATAATAGCATTCGTTGATATTCTATCGCTTGTTCCATAGTTTGTCCTCGTCATTGTAAATTTCTTGTCGCGGTATAACGCTTGTCAGTTTCTTTGCGTTATATAACTTATATTTATGTGCATCGTGTAGTAGTTTAAAATAATATATTTGGTTTTCCCTCAACGTTTCATGTTTATGAAAGTGTGAAAGAGCATTTATGCGAGCAAACACTCGATACCATCGTGGTAGTTTTCGTAACAGCTAGGTATTTTCTCTTGTGGTGCAGTAAGTTTGTTATACTTTTTAACACGGAAGTGTTTTATGCCAGGGTCCCCCACGACCCCATACGTAACTACCGTAACGGATATGATGCAGTAAAGTAAACATTTGAAAACATTACAGAAAAAAAAAATTACACCATCTCCCGCTAAAGGGAACCATGTGTGGATGCGAAGCAGCGGGGAGATGGTTAGCTTGAGCGGGAGATGGTTTAATTTTATTGAGAGGACGAAAGAGAATGTACAAGAGAAGAGAGAACGCGGCTGTTGCGTGATGGCCCGAGCGCTCATCGCGGCGCTTGAAAGGAGAGAGAATGAGGCGCGCGCGCTCTGTCATTTTCATACCGCGGAACTACTGTGGCGCCCCCAGCGGAGTATGCAGCTGTCGCACCACCTGTCGTGCGCGCCGCTCCGTAGAGTAGAGGATTCCTAGAGGAGAGAAGGGGAAGAGCATAGGAGAGGAGAGAGAGGGGGAAGGGATGCGCATGCGCTGTGGGGGTGTGGGACGCGGGACGGAAGGAAGGACGGACAAAGCCCCCGCCATAGGCTGCTTCGCATCTAAAAACGCTCAGAAATGCTTCTGTTGATGCGCTGGGCGCCGAACTCACAGCCCCCTCGCCCCGACGAAAGGTGCCCGGCGCGCTACCACTGCACTAACGCCGCATATGCTCGATGTTGTACAAACACGCCTTATGTTCCTTCTTGGACGCCGTTGTCCGGCTCTGAGCGCGCGCATCCAGCATATTGCCTGGAACGGTGCCGCCATCCAGGAGATGCAAAGTGAATCACTGCAGCTTTACTTTGCCTCTCTTGAATGGCGGCACCATTCCAGGCGTGTTCCAAAGTCCGCCTCGATTAACCAGTGCAAAGCCGCGCGCATGGCAGCGTTCGTACAGCTTCGATAGCACAGTGGTAGGGCACCGGTCACCTTTCTTCGTGGGTGGCGTTTTCCCGCTAACCGCTCTTCGGGCACGATGGGAACTTGAAAAACTGCTGCGTTAGGCGCCAGATGACAGAAACGAAGTTGACGGGTCAGTGTTGCGCAATTAAATATGATAGATACCTTTGTTACACGGCATTTACTATAGACTGTGCCCAGTTATTAGGTAAACTACTTCAGTTACCACAAAGGGTTGGCCCTTGAAAACTTGGCTTCATTCCCGTCAAACGGTGCAATACCAGTGAAACACCGATAGCAATAGGCAAGTTCACCTCGACGTAACAAGAAACATTCAACTGCTTCTGCGAAGAGACGTTTTACTTTCGTTTTACTTTCCCTTTGACAGAGGGATCAGCTACATTTTTTTTTGTTGTTGTCATGCCCCATACAAATACACCATAACAAAATCAGCACAATTGGGAATTATACAATTTTCTCCTTAGCCGCTGAGGAATAACGGAACTAATTATGTATAAAGACATCACACCATATGCCCAAGTTGTTTAACTAAATGACTGGTGTGGACATTCCGCGTTAAATATTCGCTGAAGCATATTCCAAAATCTTTGTGATGTCCTACGCGCGTCATAGTATTTCTTTCAAAGTTTACCTTTATGACATATCTTACATGCTTCTTTTGTCTGAGCCATTTTGAAAGCTATGTCACATGCTCATTTATGTTTTTTCGAGTGCTTCTAAGTGTTTTCATGTAAAGAACACGTTCGTTTCATGTTCATAGATGATAAACTGTTGGGTGATTGGTCTACATAAATATAATTTGCGTAGAGCCCAAAAGAATAAAGGAGCTAATATGGAACGCTGCGAAACTCCTTGGGCTCGCCGAAGCTTGACGGGCAACCCCGCGTATGGCACACAGTGGCAGTTTCCGTCAGTAGCCGAACACCATATATCCTCTTCCACGACCACACAGCCGAGAGGGTACGACGGTCACAAACAGAGGTAAACGAAAACTACGTATAGCATGGTGTCGAAAGACAGGAGCGGCAGGGTTCCGTCATTCTTCAGGGTTCTACATGCGCCTCTTCGCCATTCGTTTTGCAGGAGAACTTGTTGGGCTAATTGGCGTTTACTTATGTCATGATGTGGTGCAAAAGTACGCACAAACACAGATACAAACACAGTTTGGTGTGTCTCCGTGTCTGTGTGTACTTTCGCGCTACATCATGACATTAAGCCCATTCATTTCCTCTCATCTATCCATAGATTTCTGGGCGTTTTTGGAAGTAGCACATAGAGCAGTGTCGTTCGAAGTCAAGGACAATTTTTCAAAGAATTTTGATACTTGATCTGGGAAGCTTAAAAAAGCTACAATTTAAGGAAAGCTTAAAGAAAAACAACAACCTATAGGAAGCATGTAAAAGAAACACTAAGTGAGCAAATAAGGTTAAAAAAGTTGGTTCGGAAACGGAAAATTTGTCAATCATTATAGTTCGGTGCGCAGCTCACCCCTCTTCAACTCGGATGATGTTGCTTCTGTGCTCCACAGCTGAAAGACAAACCTCGCGTGTTCTTTCCTATTGGAGCATGAAAATAGAAGAGATCAGATGTTCTCTTGGTCGTGTGTAATCAGATTACAAAGTTTGTGGCCGATAGTTTTAATCATTCAGTCGCGTGGGCTTACTGTGTGTCAGGCTTTGTGTCCTTTGTCTCCATGGTTATGAGGTCGTCTTTCATGCGTGTCCACTCAGACAAAGAAAAGAAAGCTTGTCATGAAAGGGGAAAAAAAAACAATAAACAGAAAGATCAGTAGAAGTTCGGGTGTACCCGCAACGGGCCTCCATTTTCTCGACAGGGTAAGGGCCCCGATTTGATACGTGCCGCTAATGTCCCATTTCTTACTGTGCGCTGTTCGATTCGAGATGAAAACCTACCAACTTGCCGGAGTGCCATCTTAGGGCAGTGCGGGTCGCGTGAGGTGCGACAATTTCGTGTTTGTGGCAATCTACACGAAAAGAAATATTTTGATTTCGAGGCGTATTCGTAGCATCCGCGATGGCTCGCTTCTACAGCGTTCTGATATTGCGGCGTGTGTATTATTGTGGTACGCATGAGCAACCTTCGACAAGAGCATTGAATAAGTTATCACTTGCACGGTCGAGCTACCGCTACGCACGTTCGATTGCCATAATGAGGGACTGCCTGCTAACCGAAGTGTGCTGCGGGCCAGTGACGCCGCTAAGTAATTGTGATCTTCATGCGTGGAATGACGCCTCGCCACCTCTTCGTTCTCCCGAGGGTGTGAGCTTAAAGGAAACGCAGTAAAAGCGAAGGCATCAACAATGAAAGCACAACCATTCATACTTGAGTATATGCATCGCCTTAGCTCCTCCCTGCAACAAGCCTGAATTTTGCCATGCAACTGCATCTGTAACAATACCTACTCGTGTACTGCTCTATGATGCGTAAGAAGAAAGGCAACAGTAAAGTATCAAACTCGACCTCCGCCAAATACATTTAAGTATCAGTCCACATGCCCACTGTTGCAAAAATTTTATCAACGTATTTTGGTGTAAGTCTACCTGAGGCAAAAAAAAAAATATGTACAAATGCATAAGAGAGGGAGAGAGAGAGACAGCGAGAGAAAAGAAGAAAGCCAGGACATCTATACAACTAGAAAGCTGGTGAAAGCTATATAATTGTATAGAGTCTCAATGGGCAATAAACATGGCACTTTCAACGCGAAGAAATGTCACCCGTCGAGGTGCGCTCTCGTACAGAAGTCTCGCGTCGGAGGTCGCATTAAACCCTGACGAGGTTTCAGTCTTCCTAAGCAGTAAGCGAGGCCACGTTGCGACGGACGAGTGCGACGCACACAAAGCGTGGCATAAACAATGGTCTGCCCAAGGTGCTTGCAGACGCGCATCAGGGATCTTCCCCACCGGTCCCACGAAGCTCTGAACGCGCGACGGGGTCACAATGGAAACGTGAGTGACGCGTGTCGTGCGCACAAGGCTACGCACTTAGCCGTGGCTGAGCACTGCTTTTACTGCTCTAGCGCCTTCGTCGTTGCGCGTCTGAAGCCGAAGATCCACGGAGCAGCACTGTCGCGAGCGGGACGCCGAAGGAAGGCGAGCAGCGTTTCAGGCCCGTGTCCCTCCGGAGCGAAGCGCCACCACCAGCGTTTGCGTGCGCGCGAGTGGCGCGCGCGCGGACGCGGTGCGCGTCACGTGGTTTGGGTCCGGGGCCGCCAGCATCGAACTTGCCAGGAGTCTGATCGCAGAAGACGCTCGACGGTCGAAAAGCGTGCGTCGGGGAAGCGGAGTTCTCTCATCCCCTCTCTTCTGAATCCTCCCGAACTTCTTGCTCCACACCGGACGACGAAGGGAGCGCTTGCCTCGATTGACGTGCGACCTGCCTTCCCGGCCAAGCTGCCACGCGTGTCCTGTTTGACGCGCTTTGTTTCCCCGTCTAGCTCGGGAGTGCGAAGTCGTGCTGGTATCTTTCGCTTCAACAGGTACAGCGTCCGGGACACTTTTTGTCCGCCGGTTTAGCTTCGAAAACGTTACGAATTCGCTCTCCATTCTTCAAATGGGATGAAGCGACGCGCTGAATACGCACTACCAAAACAAGCCAAACGAAGCGACGACGACGAGAACCTTCGCTTTCGTGGACGGAAACGTGACTGCGCGATAGCTGCGAGCCATTATCTTCGAGTTCCGGGAGCTGCTGTCTTCTCAACCAAGCACCCACATCATTGACGACATCGTCGAGAATTGTGAAGTGTGAAGAACGGTGACTTCGAAGGTCCGGCGAGTTCGTCTTTCGTTTTGATGAACTGTCAACAGTGGACGGAATAGTACAATGTAGACAGTGGTATAGACTTCTCTGCTTACATACATATATATTTTCGACTCTTTCCGGTGAAAAGGAAAGTTACGGGAAAAAAGAAATATGGCTTCTTCGCTTCTTCTTAGTCACCCAACGGACTTTGAACCTTACTCCTCCGGGCTAGGCGAGACGCTGACACTTAACGTGAGCTGGGGCGCGCCATCGGCGAACGCAGATGACATTGTGGCTGGTGCCGTGCCCACTGCATCTTCATCGGTGGCCGAGGACAGACTCTACGAGGTTCCAGTAGAGGTGATAGTGTTGCTGTCCGTGTGCTACGGCGCCATCTCGCTGGTGGCCGTGGTGGGCAACACGTTTGTGCTCTGGATCGTGGCCACGTCGCGACGCATGCGCACCGAGACCAACTACCTGATTGCCAACCTGGCCATTAGCGACATCATCATCGGTCTATTCTCCATACCGTTCCACTTCCAGGCTGCGCTGCTCCAGCGGTGGCTCCTGCCGCGCTTCATGTGCGCTTTCTGCCCCTTCGTACAGGTCAGCGACCTCAACCATACTTGGAGTACCAGATAAAAAAAGAAAAGAAAAAGAGATTCAAGCGTTAGCGCTATTAATGTGATGAAAATAGAAGAAAAAAGGTACGGAAAGAAACAGCCACTGGAAAGGCATTACGAATCCGTGGTGTATGAAAACTTAGCGGGAACGTATGGCTCCATAGAACTAAATAGCAAAAGGTTTCGGCGACCTCGATTTAGGAATTAGACGGCTGCAATACCTTGAACCGCTCGTATACAACAACAACCGCAGAAATGCTGGAAGAGGTGCTGTACACATCTATGCTTATAACGACTTGGATCGTGCTACCGACAATTTTGCAGCTTCTTGCGCTGAATTGTCGAAGCCAAATTACTCGCGAGTGTGTGTGTGTGTGTGCGTGCGTGTGTGTGCGTGTGTGTGTTTATACTACTGCCCCACTTGACATCATCAGCTCTGTCGTCCCCCATGACTCTGAATGGTGTCATCGGGGAATGAATTCGACTGGAAAGCATTGTGCAGTGGGATAAAACTACCAGTTAATTGTTAAAAAAAACAAAAAAATCTAGCTACATCTCGTACAACTAAAGCCCATAGAAATGTAAAATGTGTGTCGAAAGATAGGATAACGGGGCGACTTAAAATGCGTGGGCATTGAAAAAGTCATTCGGTAACACCTGCGCATTTAAGAATGTAGTGAAAGCTGCTGTTTTTTTCTTTCTCTCGCTAGTGAAGCAGCATCAAGATTCCCTAACTAATTACACGAGCGAATGGAATTGCTCGAGAATGCGCCTTTTATCATTCAGTTCTGGCCGGTCTCTGCGAGCACGGTGCAAGTTTGTGCTGCGGAAATTCAGTTTTTAAGCGCATAACACATTCGTAAATTGCTTACGCCGAAGTGCCGCATTGCGAACTTACGTATATTGACGTGTAGCGGGTGTTTATGATTCGAACAATTTTTTTTCTTTTTTTTTTGCCGGTCTAGTTGTAGTCGTGATCCGCAAGAATTTTTCAACGAAAACCAGATCCTGCTTAATGTGAAATATTCTACGTGCCGTACCAAGTATTTATCCGTCGAGTTGCGCTTCTCTTCGCAACGCCGCTCGACCGTATGTATACCCTGGGAATATGTATTATATTCACTGAGTAAATATTACACATATTCACGTTTGATGTGCAAGCTTGGACAGACAAAAAAAGAAGAAGAAAGAAAGAAAGAGGAAAACGTGGGGTATAGCACCTGCGCTGGCCTCAATGTTCTTGTTTTTTTTTTTTTTTTGGCCCCCACATTTCCTTTCTCTCTCTCTCTCTATATATATTTTTTACGCTGCGCCGTCCTGGTTAACTGCTCGTACATAACTTACGTGGTCATAAAAGCGCGTCAGTAGTTTTACGCGCACAGCAATTGCAATGCGCTTCAAAGATGTCGTATCCAATGGGAAAAACGAGCGGGAAAGGGCTTTTCGCGTGAACTATCTCTTCTGTGGGCGGATGTAAGCGTAGTTACACGGAAATATGTGTGTGTGTGTGGTGTGTGTGTGTGTGTGTGTGTGTGTGTGTGTGTGTGTGTGTGTGTGTGTGTGTCTGCTCGCATAATTCCGTTTTCAGCCGACCGTTTCTGTCCAACAATTGAATAATGCCCTTTTTCTCAACACGTTTTTCCATGTCTTCCCTTTTACCGCTATTTGGCCCCTCGTTAAAATGGATTGGTGCGAGGTGGTGTTTTCTTTTATGTAACAAAATTTTCGTTTTTTCTTTCGTGAAGGCGTTTCAGGTAATGTGTAAATTTGATCACGATCGAGGAGGTGTGCGACAATTTCTTAAATTTTTTTTTGTGGTTTTCATTGCGGTGTTTCTTCTTCATAGGACGAGTACACGCGCAGGGAGCCGCGCATGGGCGGTATATATGTATATATATATATATATATATATATATATATATATATATATCAGAAAGCAACCAATACCGGGAAACAAAGCGAGCGTTTCACTCTGACGCGCTGAATTTAGGCACTTTTTCGGCGCTTGTCGCTTAAGAAATAAGAGGTACCAAATCGAGATTCTATACTCTTTAGAAGTCTTACAGTGACATAATGAATTGAAATAGCTGCTTCAAGACGAGCAAGTTTTGTTCAACGGAATTTAGCGTGGTTGTTATCAATGAGAGCCTTTGGGCGTTTTACATCTATTAGAATAGGAAAATGGGAGCTCGCACTGAGAAGGCAGCCCTTTGTAGGCAGGCTTTTCGCTCAGAGTTTTTCTCATTTCCTTTGAAATACACGCGAAAGGCACAAATTATATCGCTGAGAAACCGCTGTATATAGACGAAGTCGAACGAATTTTGTTTCCTTCCATCGCTATTTCTTTTTTTCTCCTTCTAATGACTGTTAGAAAGCTACATCTCATTTGCGTCCTTAAATTATTCGGTAACGGTACGAAAGTACTTATCGGCAGCTCCCCAACTAAGTTTTATTTGATAGTTTAAAGAGCAAATATATGCTTTGTGCTTTAGGGATACGCGAGAGCTCCATAGAAGTGAAACAAAAGCATGTAACTAATCAACAATCGGCTGCTAACAGTCGACGATCACTGGAAATGAAAATTTTCTGAGCTCAACAGCATTTAACTCACACTAACGCAGTGGTTACAAAGACATGGCAAGATTTTCCTTAACGGGAACACCGTTACTCTGCGTCCGTCTGCAAACAAGCAGGGCCCGAGCTAGGTCACGGGGCCGCCCAGGAGAAGCAATTTACCTGCGAATTGTTTCACTCGCGTTTCGAGAGCACCTCGCGAGTGCGACAGTACGAGTTCCGACACACTGAGTTGTGGCGTTGACGAAAGTAAGGAGTTTTGCGTATGCGTCACTCCTTTGTTATCTCGTTAACTTGCGAGGGAGCTTTCTAACCGTTGAGGTGTTCATGGACCCGTAAAACGCTCCATTAAGCGGGCCCTTTGGTTTCTCTCATGCAAAAAGTAAGTTAGAGCTTGTATTTTATAATGACTCCTTTAACGTCCCCGTTTCAAACATTGGGCATCGCTTCTTCGCTTACATCGCGGTGCCGTACACTAAGAGGGACAAGCGATAACCAGTGGACGGACCTGAAAGTATATATATATATATATATATATATATATATATATATATATATATATATATATATATATATATATATATATATATATATATATATATATATATATATATATACGCGCAAGCTGACTTCCCGCGTTTGGTACTAGTTTCCCACTTCAGGGGATAACGCGTAGCGCTGCTAAGTAAGAGAATGCGGGTTTAATTTTCAGTCTTGGCGGCCCCACTTTAATTCAGATACAAGAAAACCGGTGTGTACTTAGATCTGCGTGCACGTCAGAGAACCCCGGCTGGTAAAAGTTAATCTGCAGCCGCTCACTAAGACGTGCCTCACAAGCGTATCACATTTTCGGCACGTGCAACCCAATAAATCTTTATTATGGCTAAAGTGTTGTACGCTTCATCAAAGGGGATAAGTGTCCGGCGTCGGCATCACCACGAATGGTACCGAAAATCGGACGACATCAAACAAGGTCGACTACATACCGAAATTGGCATGGCAGGGTACGAATATACGACTAAGATGACTGACAGGTCATGACATCAATAACATGACATGTTTACAACTTATGTCAGGATTAACGATAATGCAATGACGTATGGCGCATGCCCGCATTACTCGGCCATGGATATGAAAGTGTGAGACACACTTGATTGGATGTGAAGTTTTATAGATTAAGTCAAGTATACATTTACGTGGCGTCGAATGAATTTAGAGGGCACGTCAAGTGACATGCACGTGATGTCGAACGAAGCTAGAGATATACTAAAGCAACCAAAGTGAAAGAATATTTATGACGACGTGGAATGCTTTCGCCGTCAAGCCGTCCTGGCATGCCATAAGGGTCCTGTGAATTTTAGTCAGGATACACGCGACATGCACGAAATGTTTTTCATGTCATGACCTATCACACATTTCCGTCTTACATTCGTGCCCTACTATACCAATTTTGGCATTATCAAGTCATCTAGACGACCAGGAGAGCACAAAGACGTAGGCAGCTTGATAGATAGATAGATAGATAGACAGATAGATAGATAGATAGATAGATAGATAGATAGATAGATAGATAGATAGATAGATAGATAGATAGATAGATCCAAAGTGCGTTTGGTTCGCGAAGAAATGCTTCTCATTTAAGAACACAAGTAGGAAAGAGCGGTTTCTTCCTCTTCTTCTTCTTCTTCTTGTTCTTATTATTATTATTATTATTATTATTATTACGTTTCGCCGTGTTGAGCTCAGACAATACCTCGTCCACGTCGCGAGAGGTGCACTTACGACTACCACTTCTTCCTTATATGCAGTGCGCCGTGCCTGTAGAGTTTGTGCGCGCATTTTGTGGCCCTTTTTGTACGTTGTTTAAAGCTGATAAAGACAGGGATATTCGCGATAGCTTGTTGCGCATTGTTCTCCGCGGCTCGACCTTGCGAGGGGGAAGAGCGTTGAGGCGAACACGCACATTCTGCAATGGTGAGACTGAGGAACTTTGGTAGGGAAGGTCATTGAGAATAAGTATATGGCAGGTCGAGGAACGTGTGACAGGGAAGTGAAGGGGAACTGCGGAGCACAATGCGTTGACGGGCTATTTGGTGCGAATCCACAGTAACCTTATAGCTCGAAAAATATGAAACGACGGGACAATGCGCAGGTGAGGTTAGCGCGTTGTCCTATCGCCTTTCTTGTGTTGTATTTGGCGCCAGAAAGCTATCGTGGGAACCGCACAGCTAATTGAAAAGAGGCTTCTTGCCTCTCCTGTCCTATAGCTGATTGAATGAAAGGACCATTTCGTGTCATCGGGAGATGATTACGGCGCCTCCAACATAGACGTGAGGACGCAACCGCTACGCGAGCCCCTTCGTGGTGCATAACGACTTTGCACAAATTTCGAGCCGCTGCGGTGGCATAATAGCGCGTGACTTGCACGGCCCTACGCTTCAAAATGTGCATTGCCTCAGAAGTGCGATATCGAACATCTTTGGGTGGCGACGTTTTGTTTTTGTCCGCATATACCGTGGCTGAGAATGAGCAATCACAGGACGACGATGTGTTGGCGATTCGTGAGAATAGCGTGATATAATGAAGGCGTAATGAAAAGGATGAACGGGTACAGCGAACCCACTTTCGAGCACGTAACTGGAATCCAGAGAGAGAGAGAGAGAGAGAAACATATGAGTGTGGCAAGCTTTCGGGGTGAGCCAAATCCCGCCTGCCAGGAGCCCTGGGGTCTTGGAGGCGTCCTTGGCCTGTTAGACATCCCACAGTTTATCTTTGGGAGCCGAAATGAGCAGCGTGGACTCCCAACGCCCTTAGTACAGGACTCCGACACAGCTAGTTCTCTGTGTACATGCCCACAGAAAGTGGTTCAGATCATCTCTAGCGTTACAATTCTGATTTTGTTTGAATAATTTCAATAGGCAGCAGATGCTGTATGTCATTTCTGGCTTGTAACTGACGTTATGCAACAGCTTGCCTTTCTGTGAAGTGACTTATGCTGGGCAGGGTAGATCTTTCCTGATTTTCTGTAATGTTGCGTGATGTCCTCCTAGCTGACCAGTCGATCACACCCATCCCCATCGGGCCCAGATGCTCCAGAGTGTCGGTCTGTGAAAACTCGAATCACCTCTCGCGCCGACTCGCAGCCCGGCAGGATCGAGTGAGCGGGAGCTATATAGTAGGGTAAAGTCCCGACACAGTAGGGTAAAGTCCAGACCCAGTAGGGTCGGGACTTTGGTAAGCGTCCGGATTGCTTCCACCGAGGTGCGTCTGTTAGAGTAGCTCCTCACTGCTGTGTGCGAGTAGCTAATTATTATTTAAGACGCGGTAGCGGCCGCCGCAAATGCAATGGCTGCCTCCTCCGCAACTTCTGAATTTTTAGTTGTGTTCGTATCACTAGCCTTACAACTTCAACGGGAGTCATAGGCGACTATAGCGCAATCTCCTGATAGTTAACGCACTCATCAGCAACGACATAAACCACGTCGTGAGAGTGCCGGAATATATTGTGTTTATCGCGCGCCCGTTTTTCTCTTCTGTTTTCATGACATTCTGTGCATGTCCTTTGGCAACAGATGACAGCTGGATGGCAACAAATTCCACATGTTGCTAGGAATATCTACATTGCCCACATACTGGCTACAGCAATCGATGTCTAGTTTCTACAACAGTCTTCTCCCGGTGCGGATTTTTGTTAGTCTTTCGAGCTGCGCTATGTCGTGTCCTTGTATTCACCTAAAGGTGCTACGAGAGCGAGGGTCCGGAGTCCCTCTGTGGACGTATTTCTCGAGAGTTTAATAGCCTGTTTATGGGCCTTTCGAATGATGCACTCAATTTTGACTTTCTGTGCTACTTGTTCGGCTGAGGGCGAAAGCTTGGAGCAGTTTAATCACGTTGACTTCTGTCACATTGATTCGCAATTCTCTTTAAAAACAAATTTAAGGTTATTTCAACACCACATTGAACAACTCGCCATATATCTTCAAATAGATGTTTGCGTATCAGATCGCTTTCTCTAACAAAACTATCTTCGTAGTGCGACGGCACAGAAGCGACAGCAAAGTGTCGTCCTTGCTGGGTCAATATACAGCACTGTTGTTTATTAGGTCTAGGAGCACGAAAAGAAAAGAACAAACGCAAAAAACAGTAGCGGCTGCTGGTGCCGAAAGCCCACGAAAGCGAGATAAAAGACGCTTGTTGGACAGATGTGGAATCGCGAAAACAGAATCCCCCTTCCTACCCACCTGCACTTTGCGGATGTGAAGCCTACAGTTCTTTCTTTAAGGACGGAAGGAGGGCGCACTATAGCAATTTCCGACAATCTTGGGCTGGACCTACAGCTTCTTCCCTTTCTGTCCCTTATCGATCTGCCTGTTCAGATAAATGCCTGACAAAGAGATGAAATATTTACGTGTGTTTTCAGAGAACAAAATAGAGGCCGGAGTGCGAGGCATTCTCAGAGAACAGGCATGAGTAGAGGGATGTGCGAACGAGTTACTATCTATCTATCTATCTATCTATCTATCTATCTATCTATCTATCTATCTATCTATCTATCTATCTATCTATCTCTCTCTCTCTCTCTCTCTCTATATATATATATATATATATATATATATATATATATATATATATATATATATATATATATATATATATATATATATATATATATATATATGTCTTAAATGTATACAGCGCAATATCTCCTTGGTCCCCGTATTGTTCCGTTTAGCGCAGTGGGTTCAATCGATGTAATAAAAAGGCTACGTTCGTTCGAGTAGATTTCCTCTGATGGTAGTTCGTAGAGACTAGCGTTATTTAATTATTACATGTAATGTGGTTTCTTCGAGAGTGCCGGATAGCACTGCACTTCAGGAATTCTAAGAGGAGAGAGCATTACGAGATTCTAAAATACCCAAGGTACTTTTGATGTGTGTTTGCAAGAATTTTGTTCCAGACATCTTAGGAACATAGCGACCAAAAGGCGCGATGAAGACGTCTGCTTTGCAATTTTCTAGGAATGTTTTCGTACAGCCACCGTCCAGGCCGTTCTATGAGGCACATTGAGAGGCGCTGTGGAGGAAAGGCATGCGCGCACATCCCAGAGGAACTGCATGCACATCCCACCAATGATGCTTTACAGCGTGGGGTATCAGGAGCATTTACAGCTGCCTCAACAGGGATCAAGGAGCCCTCACAATTATTTGCATGCCCCGACAATCTTGCACGCCCCGACAATCGGCACCAACTAGTCGTGCGCGCCACTTTGACGATCCGCGCACTCTGCGAATATGCAGTGGCCCGCATACACAGCGCACATGGACAGCGGCAGTGACATACGCATGCCTCCACAATCCAGTGATTCCTCGAATATTTGACTTCCGCCCTTTGACATGCTCTTGCAGGTGCTGTCGGTCAACGTGTCCATCTTTACGCTGACGGCGATTGCCGTGGACCGCTACAGGGCCATCACGATCCCGCTGAAGGCTCGCCTCAACTCCCGCCTGACGGCGCGGGTCCTCATCGGCGTCATCTGGGTGGCGTCGGCCATGGCAGCGGCGCCGTACGCGCTCGCGCTGCGCGTCACCCTTGTCCAGGACGAACGCACGGGCGAGCGCACTCGCCCCTTCTGCCATAACGTGGCGTTGCCTCCCAGCGCCTGGCGCGTCTACAACAACGCACTTGTCTGCTCGCAGTACTTCGCTCCCTTGCTGGTCATCTGCTACGTCTACGAGCGCATACGCCGCCTGCTCAAGGACTCGACCATCCCAGGAAACCCGGAGTCTGTGCGAGACGCCATAGTCGTCAGGAACAAGAAAAAGGTGAACACATTCTCTTCTACATGAACAAGTGCAAGATGAATGACCCTCCGTCATGTTCGGGTTCACCGCCAAGTTCTTGCCTTTTACTCATGTCTCTTCGAAGTAAAGGGAGGTGTCCCCGAGATAATGAACGAGCTCCGGGATCGTTTTCTCTTGTTCATTGTCTTGGAACCAGCTAGTTTCTGTTAAATGCACTGCACAGACGGTTTTATTTTTTGCCTTCCGAATATGTTGCAGGCCATCCATTCACCGTTAGGGCCTTACGCGAAAAGCCACAGGGTGTCCCGCCAAGTAAAATCAACCCTTCTTTCGTTGCACAGTTTGTGTAGGAAGGAATACGTGTTCGAGAACGAGGCTTTATTATGCCTGCTTTAAGAATATGATGGTGTGTACTATGCGGATATGAAACTAGATTCTGCTTGCCTCAGCTTGTTGGTTGCACATGCCGAAGAGGGTTCCAGCCAACTGCTTCGACAAGAACAGAAAGATTGACGACCCACCGGTGCGTCGTCAATCTTTCTGTCCTTGTCGAAGTAGTTGGCTGGAACCCCCTTCGTTATAAATTATCCAGATATGTTAAAATGTTTCAATTGTGAACCAGATGTCGGCGAAGAAAATAGTCGGTGAAACGTACCAATGCATTCAGAAAACATTAATACACATTAGTTCCGTAAGTATAAAAGTCTTCCCTAAGCTGTCACGTTCTTCAGCACACTGTGGCAATGTCCGTGTGATCAACGCACATGATCAAATGAAGTCCTCCAAGCGTCTGATCCTAATCGTGTAGTGCGCGTGGAGCTTCTCTAAACACCCCCCTTATTTTTTTCTTTTGCAGTTCCGAGGTGGCGCGAGTCAAGTTTTCTTGTGATATTTTTTTCCTTATTGGGTTTGGAGGCTTCGTCGCTTATCGCAGCGGTGATCATATTATATGCTGTACCAGCAGGATGAGCCGTTGGTCGGTGATACTAATGAACACGAGTGACAGGTATCAATGCTCTTATTCTCTTTAATTTGGCTGGCACCGTCTGATGACTGCTGGAAGTACAGCACTGTTGCCTTTGCTTTTACTGCTGGCACCGTCTGATGACGGCTGGAAGTACAGCACTTTTGCCTTTGCTTTTACGCTGCGCAGTGCGCGCCGCCTGCGTGGCACTGTTTGCCTTGACTTCACAAATGAAGGAGCAGCGAAGAACGACTTGATGGTTCTACTCTGCTCTAACTGTTCCTAAAGCGCAGCTGTTGTACAAGCTCTTTGAAGCAGAGAATGTGGCACCATGCTGTTCTATATATTGTACGCGGGCAGAAATGACACCCGCTGTGGTAACGTCAGGCAGCTGAGCTTCTTTATTAGGAAGAATGACGGAATTTCGACGCCTGTGGATCTTCAGGAACGTCTGCAAGTGTTTGCAACATGACAAAATGATTTCTTTCGAACTTATTTCTATCCGTATTAGTTTTATGACGAAAATGTATCATCCACAGTCAACATACTGCGCTGCGGCAGCGTAGACAATTTCATCTGTATAATATGACAACACAGTTTGCACTTGGTAAATCAAGTAGGTCCCGCCATATGGCTCGTAATTATAGAGAATTTAAACAACAACAACAACAACAACAACAACAACAACAACAACAACAACAACAACAACAACAACAACAACAACAACAACAACAACAACAACAACAACAACAACAACAGCAACAACAACAACAACTTTTCTGACAAGGGTGCTACAAGAAGATGTTGATAGAGGTAATCAAAGAAGGCACAAGATTGATCAGGCTTTTATCACAAAAGGAGCATCTTCATCGTTTTCAACTTCTAGGTACATTTTACTGCGTGGGACACGTTTGGATGCGCAGCAGTGCATGTGTGAAGCAGCCATGGATGTGTGGATAATATGCGCAGCAGGCACACCAATGCGCAAAACGCGGAAGTACTAATTCACGCGCCTTTGGCCGGGTAGCGAAAGAAGCAAGTTATTCACGTTCCTTTGGAACGCTGCCCAAAATACAGGAACGTCTCAGTATCGCTCGAATTGAGACGTGCGTGTCGTGGGAAGGATAATAAAAAAAAAACAAAAACAAACGGAGGGAGAGATGCACGTGGAGCCAGCCGGAGAAGAGCCTGTGAAGAGGCTCTATATTTAGCTCTACGCAACTGCAGCAGAATAGTAACTAATATATGAAAGTGCCAGAATGAACACTCTTCTCGACGCAGTATTTTGCACACGCGGATGGTGAGCTTTTTCCGGCAAAAGTAATAACGAAACGGACCAGTAAGAAAGTAGCAGCCATGGCAGCTGCTACGTGTTTACTGCATTCTTGATGTGTCTACAGGTTGGGTACCTAATGTATCTAAAAAAAAAACAACAGTAAGTAAAGAACTCAAGTGAAAATGACTGCACGTGGCGCAGCCAACGGAACGCGTTAGAGTATTTATTTATTTATTTATTTATTTATTTATTTATTTATTATTTATTTATTTATTTATTACAATACCCACAGCGCCTTTCGGCATTACAGTGGGGGGAGGTCAATTCTAACAAAGTCAACCAAAAGCAGGTAACAGATGTGCAGCGGCAAGAAGCCAAATGCACAACAACAAACAAAAAAGAAACATTTATACTACGAAAAGCACACAAGCAAATACATTACAGGCGGTCGCGAGGGTTATTTACAACATGAATTTATGCAAAGCGGAAGCAAATACATCAGGGGTAATAATGGTGGCAATGTCATGAGGCAGTTTGTTCCATTCGCGAATTGTTCTGGGGAAAAACGCCATCTTGAAGTAGTTCGTCCTGCATCTTATTTCCTTGACCTTGTAGGCATGTTCCAGACGGGAGGAGATGTAATCAGGACAGTTCAAGTAATGATCCCGGTTAATACCAGTGTTATTATGGTATATACTGTGGCGAAACTTTAACCTTAAGTATTGTCTACGGTGCTGCAGTGGCTCCCATCCAAGGTCTTCCTTTGCGCTGGACACGCTAAAGTGGCGGGTATAATTGGCATGAACAAATCTCACAGCCAAATTTTAAATTCTTTCAATCCTTTGAATGTCCACCTGCTGCCAAGGATCCCAAACGCAACATGCGTATTCAAGTATTGGTCTAACATTGGCTTTGTACAAGAGCTCTTTTGCGGCTAGTGGCAAATTTCTTGCATTTCTTCTGAGAAAACCTAGAACACTTGAAGCCTTGTGCGTGACATACTCGATATGGCGACGCCAGGATAATTCTGCAGTAAAGTAAACACCAAGATACTTGTGCTCGAACACTTTTGCCAGTTTTTATGCATTAATAGCGTAACTAAAATCATAACAGCATTTTTTTCTAGTGAAGCACATATACACAGATTTCTTCACGTTTATGTCCACGCGCCAGGAATTACACCAGCTGGTAATCAAATCTAAATCGTTCTGTAAAACAGTGCGATCATCTACGGTATGAATAACCCTGTATAATACGCAGTCATCTGCGAACATACGAAGACTGGAGGAAATACCACAACAGATGTCGTTCATGTAGATAAGAAAAAGAAGCGGCCCCAGCACTGGTCCTTGTGGCACACCTGATGTAACATCCACTTGATCAGACTGCCTTCCATTTAAAACTACCATCTGACGTCTGAAGTTCAAGTATTCTTTGATCTATTCAATAACAGAAGGGTTTATGTTGTACCAGGACAACTTCTGAATTAGTAATGCGTGAGATACTAAATCAAACGCTTTACGGAAATCCAAGTACAAACAGTCAACAGTAAACCCGTAATCCAGTGCACTTGCCAAATCATGTGTAAATTCAGTCAACTGTGTAACACAAGAAAACCCAGGTCTATATCCATGTTGCTGAGGCGATAATAAGGAGTAGTTTTTGAGATGATTCATAATGTTTGTAAAAAGGATGTGTTCCAAAATTTTGCAGCTGATGCAAGTGAGTGATATCGGCCGGTAATTTGACGCAGTGCTGCGCGGTCCAGACTTGTGCACTGGCACAACGTAGGCAAGTTTCCAGTCATCCGGCAAGATACATTCACCCAGTGACTTTGAGAAGATTACAAACAAGTATTTGGATACAGAACGTGCGCACATAGAAAGTAAAACAGGTTGTAGGCCGTCCGGACCAGTGGCCTTTGAGGCACATAGTTTCTCTAACAATTTCTGGATTCCTCGCTGATCAAAAACAATATCTTCCATCTGTTCCCCATTCGCAGAGGTCTGTGCTGAAATGGCACTGCCGCTTGAGCGGCCAGCAAACACAGAGCTAAAGTATTGGTTAAGATGTGTAGCTTTTTCAATGTCACTGTGAAGTAAGTTTCCGTCTAGTTCGAGTGGAGGAATAGACACTGTATCTTTGCCGTTCAATTTCACAAGCTGCCAAAGTTCTTTAGGACTTCTTTGAATCCTCATTTCAAAAGACCCGAAGAACTTGTTTTTCTCTGTCTTTAAAATGCTTTTCATATGCTTGGTTATGAGCTCAAGTCTTTTTCTCAAGTGCGATGACGGTGATTTTTTGTATGCAGCATAAGCAGTTGCTCGTTTTCTGGCTAAGATACGCACTTCCTTTGTACACCGTGGCTTAGATCTGCTGCGACGTGGCGTCATTATCCATGATGGAACATATCGATCGCGTAATTCAAGTAGTTTTTGCTTGAATATGTTCCATAATTCATGCGCATTTTTGTTTTCCGCCAAAGTTTCAAAAACATCGTAATACGCATCCAAAGAGATTTCAATATAACTTCTACGGGCTTTCTGGTAACTATAGATCCGTCGTCGAGCGCAATTTGCAATTTTTGCATACTGTAAATGTAACTCACAGTGAACAGCATCGTGGTCACTAATACCTGGAAGTACCATAGAAGACTTCACAGCCGTGGGGGTGTTCGTGAGCATGATATCTAATATATTGTTTCCCCGTGTTGGCTGCAAGACCATCTGTGTTAAGTCACAAGTGACGCATAATTCGATAATGGCTCTGGTTAGTTCACTCTGCACGCTCGATGTGGGCCCCTGGTGAGCCCAATCGACATCTGGAAGGTTAAAGTCGCCTCCTATTATCACGTAGTCCGTTTTGACAGTTCCAACCGCATCGGTTAGTTCGTACAAAACATTAGCTGTACTTCTTGGTGGGCGATAAAACGAACACAGAGAGACGGTTTTACCGTTTGATAGTCTAATCAAAGCCGAGACAGCCTCGCTGTGGCTAACTTCCATTTGCAGTACCCTAGAGTTAATCGCTTCATCTATTAGTATAAAGACGCCACCTCCACGACAGTTACGATCCCTCCGATATGCAATATATTTTCCAGGAAAGATTTCCGTTATGTAAATACCCGATATGTAAATTTGCTTCCTCGAAATTCGCTTCTGGGAATTCGTCTGTTAGTGTGGTCATATGTACGCCCCATCACGCGAAATCTACTGGCTCAAGACACGGTGGTCTAGTGGTTATGACACTCTGCTGCTGATCCGAAGGTCGCGGTATCGAATCCCGACCGCGGCGGCTGCATTTCGGTGGAGGCCAAATGGTGAGGCCCGTGTGTTGTACGATGTCAGTGCACGTCAAAGAACGCCAGGTGGTCGAAATTTCCAGAGACCCCCCCACTACGGCGTCTCATAATCATAGCAGGTTTTGGGACGTCAAACCTCACAAATCAATCATTTTTTTCGTATTTAGTTGCCATCAGGGTGCGTAGAAGTGTGAAGCCATCCCACGCTGTGAAGGTGTATGCAGCACGTCACGTACAGTCACACGAGGCTAATGAGGAAGCATCATTATATGCCCCCATAAGTCAAAAGATAAGAAAGTGCAGCTAATGAAAATGTTATTTAAAACTTCGATAAGGATCCCTGTCCTGTGTCTTCCGTTTTTGTGCTGTTGTACTTACGAAGTTATTTAGAAGTGACACTAACAACTGCTTCGCGATCAGTGCGGTATATAGTGATGCTTTCCGTTGCCAATAAGAGCTAAGAGATTCTTAGCTTAAGTTTTGGGGGGATGGATTTCGGGCGGAGGGGCGGCAAGGTTTACGCTAACAGGACGGTGGGGATATAGGTAGTAACAGACACAAACCGCATCAGTGTTGTGCGGATAGCACAAAAATGCACAGAAAAAATTTTGACTAAGAAAGTTACTTTGCGCAAGACTTTTACTGGACAGTGGAACACCTTTAGTTAGGGAGTACTGCGGCCTGGGACAGCTTGTGGCCCCTTCTCACTCTTAGTACGCTTCACCGCACGATACCATTATGCTGCAGTTAAGCTAGGTTTGCCGCGGTACATTAGTGTTATGCGACGAAGTTCTACGGCGTCAAAGTGCGCTTCGCAGCGGCACAGTAATGTCATGTGGCGAAGTAAATTTCGTAAACTGGCCTAAACAACAAACATCTTTTTTTTTTTTTTTTTCCTTGTGTACTGGTCGTGGGTGTCGCCGACCCCTCAAAAGTGGCTTTGCCCACCTCCATTTGAGAACCACTGGTCTTCGGATACGAAAACTTGCAGTCAACGAGTCATACACAGCTTGGCTGTAAAAGGCAATATTTGCACAGAATTTAGTGTTCAGAACTCTCTACACCGCAGAGCGATGCTCCGCGGCTCTGATAGAACAGACGCCACATATAAATACACGCTTTGATGCAGACAGACCAGCACCGTCTACATGGAAGCGTCTAATAAGCGCAGTTGAGGCAGACCGCGGTTTATTTATGCGGACACATTGCTATTGTCACGACATAGCACGTCAAGCAACTGACCCAATTTGTCGCAAGTAACCCAATTAATTGAATCTGCATCGTAACCTCGCGCTCTTTAAGTATAAGGTAGTGCTGAAGTACACTGGAAACTGCTATGCCAGTCGTTATTTTTCCAAGCTTGACTTCCATTAACGCTTGGCAAATACTAGTTAAGGCCAGGTTAAAGGAGCAAGGAAGTGTCTATCTGTGGGTGTTCATTGTTTATTGCGTTATGTTTTTTTGTTAGCTTCACTTTGTTACCGGCCGTTTCATGCTCAAATTCCATGCTTCTCGTAGGGTCATGGAAGTTGAGGTTTATTTTGCATCAGACAGACAGACAGACAGACAGACAGACAGACAGACAGACAGACAGACAGACAGATAGATAGATAGATAGATAGATAGATAGATAGATAGATAGATAGATAGATAGATTACCACGTGAGGAGGTCAAGTGATAACTGGTCAATTTTTGCCGTGTGATAAGTGAGAAGGCTCTTATCTCTAAACAGGAAATTGCTGCCACCATGGGCAAGAGATGTGCCCCTCCAGGCACACTATGTATTTTGATCATGATGACGTTGATTGCTCTTATTACATGGCCAGCCATGAATCATCTGCTTCGCTGTTCAGATGTTCATGGTAAATTCGGTGTACAGTTATTGCAAATATAAAGAAAAACATTTATATAGTTGTTCCCTAACTTGCCAAGTTCAGTGCGCTTGGTTGGACGCGCAGCTCCAGAATAGGGGTGACTCTTAAGACGATGCAACACACTGCATCACAGCATTGCATTTCCGGTCCTTCCTCCGCCATTGCAAGTAGGTCGGATCGTACAGCGGCTCGTCCTGTGCAGGCATTGCACGCAACGTCCGTAGTGAAAGTCGTCACGCGCCGAAATCCCGGTGCCGCGAATCAGGGCTTATGCCATCAAGCTATTCAGGAACAAATTCGTGGCACGGTTCTCGCTTCCTGCAGGCCCATTGCTAAAGCACGGAATATTGAAAATGCGCCTTTAATGAGGCTTCGAGACACATCGAAGTACACTAAGCGTACGATCGACATTGAGCAGAGGTCGCACGCTATGAAGCACTTCTTTTGTCCGCCGCAGGGTATATTTGGGGACACCAGCCTCCGTAATTTGATCAGTCACACTTATCCACGTTTGTCAAAGTGTTTCGGTCGACGTTTGACGGCACTCTTTCCCTCCGCACCGCTGCAGCCGATAGCAGCGTTTCACATGCGATGCGTAAAACGACAGAAATCTTGACGCACAGAATACCGACGATGCGAATAAGGTTCTTTTCTGCATACTTTTGGAGTTTCTATACCGTGCAAATATACACCAGGGCGTTGATTATTTAAAAGACTTATCGTTTGTGCAATATTATTGATCTCTAGATGCGCATATAACTTATTCGTGGCTCTGTTCTTAGCAGTTATTCGTAGAATAATGTTACGATAGTGTGTGCTCGGGTATATAGTGGTCACCAACCTCGCCCCTTGCTCTCTCGGTTTCTCCGTCGTGCAAATATAAAGGACGATCAGAACCGTCGCACGTAAGTCGTCCACTCGGTATTCGATAGCGCTCATTGTCAAGTGAGGGAAATCAATATAACGATTGTAATAAAACACAAAAGTGCGGGAATCGTTCGTGCGCATATACAAGATGAGCGAGCAAAGTACACATACACAGGAAGCGTGTTACCGCAGGCGGCCGATGCTGAATCGACCGGCGTTTGTATAGCGCGGCCGCATGCCCGGAAGTCTTCGTGCCATCTGTAAAAACGAGCGTGTGCCGCCGTTCTTTTTTACGAGCGCTTCGACATGCGGTTAACACAACGTCGAGGCGGTCGAAGCATTGAGGGTAAACGAGACACAATAACGTCGCGAGGATAACCTCTGGCAATAACGCGGAGATAACGAGGTACCGGTCAGGATCAGCGTTACTGTCCCGCTAGCGAGATAACACTGCTTGTTTTCTAAGCATACGGCGAACGACATCCGGAAAGGGAAGCGTTACTATTGGGAAATAAAGAACAGCAAAGAAATAAGCAAGGGTCGCACCAGCTATGCCTCCAGGCTTTTACTGAGGAGCCTTGTGCGGCTTTGCATGCAGTGCGCCGAGTATACGCCATACCACTTACTACGAGTATACGCCATGCCTGTCGTCTTTATTGCCTTTCATCAAGCGATGAAGGAGGAGAAAAAGAATGCCTCCCCAGTCGCCATCGACAAGAAATTCATGCGGTGGCAAAAGAGAAGAAAATGGATAGAAAAAATGTGCGCGGAAAGAATGAAGCTTCACATAAACAACTGTTTGTTATATCTTCTTCGTGTTTATTCTCCAGTGCTCCAGTGAGAGATGAAGGAGAGCCACGAATAAAACTGTTGACAACTACCGAGAATACGTGAGCAGATGAAACAAGTCGCATGAAATACTGCAGTTTAGATCACAATAACAGCGAACCTACGCACCGCAAGACAGCCCCTGGTTACAGAGGCGAGTCAGGTTGCGCATATGCAACACATTCACCACGACCCGTGATCACGATACGTAGGAGGCACTTGCAAGTTCGAATGTGGGGACAGTACATAACAATAAACAGCCCAAAGCCCAATGCCACTGCACGAGAAATTGAGAGAAAAAACGAACACCATGGCGGAAAGGTAAAACAGCAAACAACAAATGAAGCGCGTGTGCGAACCAGAATGAACAAGTCTGGAACGAAGCAAACAAGGAAGATCTATACTTTTCCTGAAAACTATTCAGAAGGACTGCATCAACCCAGTAGCCGCAAGGAAGAGGTGCCAGAGAGTCCGTCATTCTCCGTGTTTTGGACATGCAGTGAGCTTTCTGAGAGAGAGCCGAGGCGTCACATTCCAACTGCGGCCTTTTAAATGCCAAGCATTTCTCGCTCGCGTAAATTTTCGTGTATATCACAAAAATATAATCTTCATGCGAACAGGTCCCCAAGAGTGCGCGTGTACATATATGCAATGCCCAACGTGTGGAGGCCGCACGCACGCTGCTTTCTTCTCTTGCGCACATGACCTCAGCCCAACACTAAACTGGCAAAACTGCGGCTGGCGACCGCGCCTGTTACATGTGCAAGCAGAAGAAAAAGAAGACAAAGACAGTGTGCGTCGACTTGTCCGGTGCACAGCGTGTCACAAAGTGAGGCGTTTGTGCATAGTGTAGTATAGCAAAGGGGTGGGACGGTTTCAAGCTGAGGCCATGCGGGCCGCGTCTCCCACCGTCGGTGGTTCGACGCGAACGTCTTTACCCTGAGCTCGGTGCGAAACTTCTCACGCTTCGCCTCGCAGTGCTTTGAAAGGCGCTTCCCGAATCCTCAGACCACGACGGAATGCGGGTGTGCCGGAGACAAACTTGGACCAGCCAAGTGCCCATAAATTTCGCTGCTTCGCTAGCCTTGCGCCACTAGTGCAGACTTAACTAATTTTTTTCTCCACTTCATATATGAACTAAGCTGTATATCGAAGTTCTGCAAGCCACACTGTGCACCAGAAAACACATCTAGCTACCACCACCTTCAAACCAATGGCCTATCGGGGCAATTTCGTGGCATGCTGTGTGCTATGCTACCTGTATACACAACCCGACGTTCACAACTGCGTTGCAATTTTTCCCCTTGTAACAATTGCTTACAACACACCTGTTCAACGGAACAGACAAGTTCCGTTTCTTCTTCTTCAACAACAACAACAACAACAACAACAACAACAACAACAACAACAACAACAACAACAACAACAACAACAACAACAACATACTATTACCATCACCACCACCATCTGTGGAGAGCAAGACCTCATGGCGTTGACTCGCGATACGAATATTCGACTGAATATAACTCGCATTTGCATCGTTACGAATTCGGAATTTCCGAAACCTTAAGGGGTCGACGAAAGGAATAGGCGTATGTTTACGCGTGTACCTCTCTTATAAAGGTAACTTCACTGCGAAGCAAAGGAGTTATGCTGTGAAACAATCTTTTTAAAAGCATTAGTACTGCCGTGAAGCCATGCGTCAAGGCGACGTGTGCATATCAACGCCACGATTAGGCTTTTGCTTTATAATGTTTTAAAACGTGTCTTACGAGCCACCTTTGGTAAACATTAAAAGTTAACTCGTTTTACCGCTCATAACTTGCACTGACGATTGAGACAGGTCAGGAAAGATGCGCGTGTACAATCAGCGTAAACATGCGTGTACAATTGTGTTTGAGGCAATGAACTTGGCTCAAGTTTTCTGTCTATCCGTGCGCGGTACCCTTATAAATGGCGGTCGTGAAGACGGCATCATTCAGATAGATTTTACGTCGTACTCTCGCTTTCACATGTGATGTGGCTTTTGAGATCGAGCAACGCAAAGGTGCCGAGCAGGCCTGCCGAGTATATCTGTGCGCTTACTGAATGGAAAGGTGTTATTTCAGAAGGGGGGCACATTAGGTGAAGTAGTGTTGCACAACGCTTTCATAAATAGGAGCAACTAGAACGAGTTAAAGAATTAACATACAGGTGGTAGGTGTAGTTGGAGGACTCTAGCTCGCGTGTGGGAGGATGCTACGGAGTGTTCTGTGGTGCCAGGGTCAATGATGGCCAAAAACCACGAATCGTGTAGACGTAAAGCATAGTGCAATATAGCGTAAACCACTTGCACCCAGTGCTTCACGTCAGAGCATTGTGACAACACACTATAGGGGAACTCAAACTCTCCCGCTACCTCAGCCGCCAAGAAATATGTAGACTGTCCAACAGCTGTCTAAGAGCCTGTAACTAAACTTCGTGTGCTGCTCCTGTTGCAAGAAATGTCGAAATCATGTTTTTTGTAAGATATCTGAGTGTAAGATATAATTGAAAAGCAATGACTAGAAATGGGCCTGTTTCTTTCTTGTAATAAGCACTAAACTTTCTTTAAAGCTTTGTCAACGTCTGACACTTACGTGAAGGTTTTACGCGACTCCTACTACTATTCAAGTTCGTGCCATAACTATTCGATGCCAATTACTATTCGCTTCAATTTCGCTTCCAACAAAAAGAAATGATCCTTTCTCTAACCCATTGTTACAATATATATATATATATATATATATATATATATATATATATATATATATATGTGTGTGTGTGTTTTATGCCATATGTACCAAGTGCAACAAATAATTGGGAACAACTCGCAACCAGTGCTGGGCAGTATCGAAGATACATGTATCTTAGATACTATCTTAGATACTCTTTGAGTATCTTGTATCTGTATCGCGATACATCTTGAAGGACGTGTATCAGTATCTGTATTTTCGATACATTGAAGAATGTATCGAGTATCTTAAGATACAAGATACTGATGTCGGAACATCACCGCGCGACACTAGAAATACTGGCAGAAGTCCGCTGCTCAAGCAGGTACTGCCGCCACTAAGCTTATAACGCTGGTCCGCGGTGTAAACGAACAAACTGCGAAGGTCGCGGGATCGAATCCCGGCCGTAAAGGCCGAAATCCGATAGCGGCGTTATACTTGAGTCCCGTGCAGTACTGTACTTAGATTTAGGAGCATCTTAAAGAACACCAGATGGTCTAAACTTTCAGAGCCCTCCGGTACGGCATCCCTCATAATTATATCGTGGTTTGGAGATGTAAACCTCAACAATTATTATTGTGACCGTCCCCACGAGCTGTTTCATGACATTTTCCACAAGCAGTGAAATTTCCAGTGTGTGATCTTACTTGGTAGGCTGACGACACCTTTTGCTGAGAAACATCGTAACTAATAATGTTACAGCACGATTCGTTCTATTATATATATATATATATATATATATATATATATATATATATATATATATATATATATATATATATATATATATATATATATATATATATATCCATCCTTTCTGAGTCACATTGTTTTTTTCGCTGTCACAAATCACAGGGTAATTCGCGCAATCAATGTCAAGAGTATGAGCAGCGGAGGTATCCTGCGACACTTTGTACCGCGCTACGATGTCTGGAATTCTCTCGTAGAGAGAAATTATTACAAAAATTGCACATTCGTGAATCCGTCGATGACGAGCGCTTTACGCGAGCACATAACTAGAATTTAGGAAGTCATTGAGGTTTTATGTCCTTTCTGTATAGAAGATCCGTCACAAAATATGTCGCTACGAGCGTTGTTACTCCTGTACACTTGTCCCGTGGTCCGGTACTGCGTAAACGGTATACGCGTACGGACCAGGTTAAACTCAAAGTCGTAATTGCGGCATCGTGCCGAGGTTTTGCATCGCCATTTTTGTTATCAGGTGGGAAACCACTACCTGGTTGGCAAGTAGAGCATCGACTTCCATGAATTACAAAGACCACAAAAAACCGCCGACAGCGTAGCTTATACATAGCTGTCATGTTTAGCAGCCAAAAGAGCCCCAATCAGTTGTTTGGGAATGAAAACAATATAATTATAGCCAGAAAACAACAGTTGTTGAGATACTAACACATGTTTCATTCAAGTTAAACTTGGTTAGTCGCAGTTCTGAAATTCTAAAGCAAACACTCCTGTTCATAGGCGTTTTCTGCTGCATTATATATGTCTATAATATGAAATTTATAAATGTATCGAAGTATCTTAAGATACAAATGGCAAGTATCGTATCGGATACAATTATTGAGGTGGTATCTTGTATCTGTATCCGAAATACTTCTTGCCCGAGTATCTTGTATCGTATCGCGATACAATTTCAAAGTATCTTTGCCCACCCCTGCTCGCAACGGACCGTCAGTGCGGTGTCACTGCAGCTACGATTGTTTACTCTTCTTTCAAAACAACTGCTTTGTGTTAGTAGGGCGACTGGTGAGGGGGAGTGTCATAGTCTATTGCTCAAGCAAAATATTATGCAAGAAACATGCGTGAGGACTGCGAAAATTCCGTCAACAACGCACTTTAAGGGCCGCTTGCAGATTCAAGGTACTATACCCTCTCGTCATATAATATCGAAATCGCATTGTCTATCGCAGCGCCGGGACCAGCACAAGACGTCTGTGGTTTTTTTCTTCTCCTGTGATGACTTTTGACACTGCCAGGGGGCGATCTGTGATTTGATGAGATGGGAAGCCAGGTCGGCATGTAGCGACCAGTCGCTAAATAATAGAGGCGCCGTTAACGTTGCGCTCAATGCCGTCCAGATAGAGTGATCGGAAGCTCGCGTTTCATGGCAAAATCCGTAAACTATAGTGGTCGGCATCGTCGTCGTGCCTCCACGGGTGGCATGTGCAGGATTAGCATTGCGGATGTGCGGTATGACGCTTCTGACGAGCTCGCGCACGCGTACGCTCGGTGTACGCTCTGTACGTTCCGTGGTCTCCCAAAAATGCGGTTATCTCGCGTAACTGCGCGCGCGTTCCCAGGAAGCGAGAAATGACATTTTCGCTAGGCGGTAGCGACAACGTCCGCGAGCACTCACCACCGATGGAGGCCCCTGTGGGATGCGGACGTTGTTTTCGCCAAGAGAAGGATGTAATGAGATGCGCTCCTCTCCGAGCTGATGGCGGGTGCTCGATGGCTCGGGGCGAAGTGAATGGAGATTATTTCGTGCTCGTATACTGTAGTCTGTTACCCCTGGGCTATGCGCGGGAAGATGCTGTTCTCCGCCAGGCTTCGCTTTGTCCGAAAGAAGCGCAGCGCGCAGTCGAACAGCTGTGGCTTCCGCCCCAGCGAGGGTGGGCCGCGAAGAACGCCTTCGTTTATCGCAACGCCGGTGGTTTTCTCCGCAAACAGAATAGGAGAAAACAGGTCGAGGGGGTTGTTATTCATATCTTGTTCCCCGAGACGCTTTACTTTGCTCCTGGATGGGCTTCCACGTCAGTAGGTCCTTGGATGAATGCTGGAAATTAGTGCAAATCTCGAAGTGGTTGCGTCGTGCGTGTTTGCTTTTGATTTGATTAGGAAGGCGCGATGTTCGCTTCATTATACCAGGTGATCCTCTGAAAACTGCAAAAAATTCCCAACAATGCTGAACTTGAAAGGACACTGTTCTTAAAGAAAACTGACTTATAGCGAATGGTGGAGAGAGCGAGAGACAGAGAGCGCACAGGAAAGTACACACGAAAGTGTCAAATACGGGAGGCCGGTTGCTAGAAGAAATTCAGCGATTCCACTAGCGCCTTCCTAGATGTCTGATGTGCAACTCGTACGGGAGACGCCAGAGAAGAACTTATGTGCGTAGATTTTCTGATTGACTTCTGTGATTTTACGTCCCAAAACCACGTCATGGTTATGAGAGACGTCGTAGTGGAGGGCTCCGGAAATTTCGACCACTTGGGTTTCTTTTACCGTGCACCGACGTCGCACAGCACGTGGGCCTCAACGTGTCACCTCCATTGAAATGCAGCCGCCGCGACCGGGATTTGGTCTCGCGACCTTCGGATGCGTAGATTTTCCAGCGAACCAGCTAAACTCATATTAATGCATTTAATTACGCGGCTACTGCGAATGAAGGAGGAGGAGGGATCAAAAAGAAGGAAAGCCAAGGAGATGAGCTAGTGCTGAGACCGGCTGTGCAGGGGAAAAGGGGTGAGGGGAATGAAAGATAATACAAATCAGACACGACAAGAAGAAAAAGACACACACACACACACACACACACACACACACACACACACACACACACACACACACACACACACACACACACACACACACACACACACACACACACACACACACACACACACACACACACACACACACACACACAACACGACAATGCTTAGAGTTTGTCCCTAAGACCGCTTGTCCTTAAAAATCGCAACAACGCGTTCAGTGCTTTCCGTGCTGACGATGGTCTTGGCCAGTGTTCCAAGACTCGTTGCTCGGACAAAGGGCGGCTGTGAAGTCTGTCTAGAGCAGCGGTAAGTTCTCTCCTCGGGCCACTGAAATGGGGACACTCACATAGAAGATGAGATGTCGTTTCGTCTACTGCGAATGAAAATTCTGCAACATGCATCTAAAAATTACTCAGTGAGTGCGAAACTAAGAGTTTCTCCCTTTTTCGCCGGGAAGCTGGAAATTTCCTGTGTGCTCGCGGATCTGTCTGATTTCGAGGTTATGTTTACAGGCTTGCTGTTGGCTGCACTCCGACGTCGCCACTACAGGAAATTGATAATCAAAGCTTCCTGTTTGTTATATCGGACGCCTATTTTTAATGACGCATTTTGACGCAAAGATTGTGTTCATGGGAAATTTGGCAGCAGTGAGTCAACCAAGTAGCGAACTGTTCTTTTGTTGACAATGTGTTAACTCACTCAGCACAGTAGCCTGAACGACGCGTTCCTCTTATTAGGCGACTGTGAAAGCGTGCCATATCGCGAGTTGGAAGCACAGGAAGCACACTGCTACCCCGCCACGATGGTCCAGTTGTTACGGCACTCGGCTGCTGATTCGAAGGTCGCGGGATCGAATCCCGGCCGCGGGTGCTGCATTTCGATGGAGTCGAAAAGCCACAGCTGGTCGAAATTTCCGGGGCGTTCCACTATATACGGAATCTCTCGTAATCATATCGTGTTTGGGGACGTAAAACCCCAGAAATCAACCAGTAGAGCACACTGCTAAATGTGTCAAGCAGCAGAAAGATCCGCTTTAAGGGCTGCCGACCATGCTCCGATTGTCGCGCATGTGAACACATTAGTTTCTAAAAAGGCGCGATCGTGAAGAGGGACCGGCACGCTCTAAAAGACTAAAAGCACTAAGGTTTCTTTGGCGCGCTGTATAAGCTGTATAGGTTCGAACACGCTAAAGAGAACTGCATTATCAAATATTTCACCCAATAAAGGACTCCACTATTCCACGTGCCTCCAAGCGCGTCAACCTGAAGTCGAGCGTGACCACGCCTTTGCCAAGTGTCGTTCTGGCGCGTCGATGACGAGCAGGGAAAATACATGCCACGAACCTTATCTACGTCGAAATAAAAATGGTCCTGCTTGTGTGAGCCGACAAGCGGACGTCCGACGACGCCAGCAGCTGGCGTTTCTTGCATCCTCTGTCACCTGTCCTCTTCAAGCACTTCTCACTCCCCAGTGAAAATGTGAAAAACGTTCTCGCGGTGCAGGACCTGCGGGAAGTGACTATTTTCGCTGCTTTGAGAAAGTAATAATGGATCGTCCAGGCTCTAGCGGCAAACTTTTGATTATCAGTACCACGTAACCACGCTAATTATACCATTTAATGACTTACAGAAAAAATGTAACGCATGACTAGTTTTCTTGACTTCCGTTGTTGCCAATCAGACACTTGTTAAAAAAATGAATTGTTATGTATAGTTGTCAATAAATAATGCTAGGCGTTTTTGAAGAAACACCCGATACGTGTAACTGTATCGCTCGAAAGGAAATCGATGTCGGTAGTTCTCATGGTATGAGAAGAGGCAAAAAAAAAAGCGACAAGAAAAAAAAAACAAGTTTTAAAAGGAGAACTGGAAGTCGCGGTCCCAGAAAAAATCAAGAAACCATAAAGCACATCCTCTTTCTGAGCGTCACTGTCGCGCCTTGAAGTGCCGGTACCCGGCACGCAAACTTCCTCATTATTTTGTCAGATAACGATGGCCCGGCGCAATTTCGCGAGGAAGGCACCCACGATCTGTATCCGTTTCCGCCATTTCTAGCGCGAAGCGAGGGCGATGATGGCGGTGGCACCGCCGTGCCGCAGAGCTCGTTCCGCGCATGTGCGGGTCGGCCGTGACTTCTCGAAAAAGGCGGGACGAGCAGAAACAAGAGAAGCTAGAACTTTCCTGTCATGAAAACGCTCTTCGACAAAAAATAATAATAGAAAACTCATTTCCATTTCTCATCCTTGTGCTGCTGACACAGCGGATGTGCTTTCAGGCATTGCGCAGTTCTTTATATCCTAATCTTATGAAATGGTCGGTGGAGTGAGTTTGTAGAATAAGTAAAGCCCTTTAAAATGATCATTTGCATCTAAATGTTGTCTTTAAAAGGAAGGAAGATGAATGAGGCACACCGCTAGTGCGGGGCCGATCTCGAATAAGATTACAGTTATTTGGAGACCGTTCAAGGAGAAAAAAATAATAATAAACCTCCGCCAGCGCCAGTATTGATGCTGTGTCTATTGCGGGACTCATAAACGCTGCAATACATTTAGGAACGTTAATTCCTTTCCCTTCTTTTCGGAACGATGACGGCAGCGTGAAACTTTGAAATGCAACACGTTTACAGCGCCACGCACAACGTGGTCACGCAAAGGGCTCATTGGAACGTTCTGTGTTAATGCACATGAAGAGCGACAAATAGTTCTCTGTTTGTACGTTTCATCTTTACCATTATTTTTTTTTTGTATTGAACTTTGTAAAATGTGCGGTCCTTTACGCCAGCTTTAGAGTAAGGGAGCGCGCGTCGCGATAATTGCACTAGTGCGCTTCTCCGTTGAGCATTTCGACTGGAAAGTGCCTCTCTCTTTTTGTTCGTGGCACTCACCCTAGGAGAACGGGAGGCATAATTACAGACCGCTGAGAAAATGAACGCAGCACTTGCAACCCTTGCTAGCGTATTGATGCCCGTTATAGTGTGCCTCCAGCGAAAGAAAGACAGCGACGAAATTTGTTGCAGTCGGGGAATGTGGTTGGGGGAAGCGCCGTTATATCGTATTAGTGCGGGCTATAATTTTACGCGACTCGCTTCTTCTGCTTAGCCTGCCCATATTTACGCAATATTGGATCCAGAATTGGGAACATGCTTCTAGCTTCGCGCTTTCCCTCTACCTGAGTAGAGGAAATGCGATTCCCCCATCCCTCTTTTTCCAATCATTTGCGCTCTCAAGTACCGGATGCATATTGTTCCAGACGTGGAGTGTACTAGTGCAATCAACTATGTGTGCATAAACTTGGTTAATTTTTGTAGGCAACAATCACAATTCACTGTTACTGTGACGTTCCCTTGTTCTTCAGCTGGTCGAAATTAAAAACAAAATCTACATAGCTGTCTGCTACAGGTGCGTCGTGTTACATCTGCCCCACGTAGTGTCCATCGGTCGTGCCTGTTCACACTGCACTTTCACGTATGTATGGCGAAACCATGTGAACTTTAGCTCATGAGAGATGCCCCGGCAATAGTTCACTCGTTCAAGCTCATACTGGGCTCGCTAGTACGTGTGCATTTCGCTTCTGTCAGCCCCTTGAGAGGAGCCGTCAATGCCGTAACTACGCGTAATCTCATCCCGGTATAGTTGAACGTTTCTCGATAACGCGGAATGTGTGTTTAAAGTACGGGCGTTTATTGGTCGTGTCATTACACACACACACACACACACACACACACACACACACACACACACACACACACACACACACACACACACACATACATACATACATACATACATACATACATACATACATACATACATACATACATAGGTGTCCCTCTCAAGATCAGCCAACTTGCGCAAATTGCGTAATTTTAGAAGTAGTTTAATTAGTGAAGTAGCGAAGTAATTAGTGGCCAGAAATGGTTTTCGTAGGTCTTACGCTCAGATTTGATATAGCCACCTTGAATATATGTGCGTATCCAATCGGCCTTGCTTCTGACTTTCCAGAAATCTGTGTGCACGTACAATATGAACCAGTTGATCCACCATGGTAGCCCCGTCACGGTGGTCTAGTGGCTATGGTATACTCGGCTGCTGATCCGAGGGTCGCGGGATCGAATCCCGGCTGCGGCGGCTGCATTTCGATGGAGGCGAAATGTCGAGGCCCGTGTGCTGTGCGATGTCAGTGCACGTTATAGAACCCCAGGTGGTCGAAATTTCCGGAGCCCACCACTATGGCGTCTCTCATAATCAGAGCTGGTTTTGGGACGTAAAACCCCACAAAATAACAACAACAATCATATCGCGTTTTGAGCATGTAAAAAACCTGGAATTTTATTTCGCTTCGCGCGTCTGACCTGCAGCTCGCGTTATCTCAGTCAACGCGACTCGTTTGCGCTGGTCACTTGGCCAATGAGGCCCCGAAATTCAATGTTCGCACTTAGTGAATGAGATGTGTTTATGTTTGACTGTGCTCGCATGACACAGTGACTTTAATTAGTAAGGAGTTTTTATTGCAATACATAGAGCTAATAAAACTACGATTCTTGCTTCACATAGCTGTGCAATGAGTCGCTATAGTGTGCTTCGTATCTGTCTGGCGGAAATGGGAGGTTTTTCAAATTCAGCAAACGTGGCATGTAGCAGACCACGCACCAGCATAGTGAGCGGTGACTGGTGCTAACACCTGCCAATAGCTGGTTATTTACGCTTTGTGCAGAAAGTTGCTTATAGTTTGCGTTTTCTGCACGCTAAAACAGACACAACTTTCCTGCGTGTCGGTCCATCATATTGTGTCTTCCGGTAACTCAATTAAATTTCCATCCTTTACAATATGTAGACAAATACGCACGCGAATAAAAAAAAAGGAAGAAAGAAAAGAGGACCTCGCGCGAGAAATGACTTGAGCAGCCTCGGATGATTTGTTTCGTTCCCATACTCATCACAGTCGTGTCGAGGTATACTGTCTGCTCTCTTCCTCTGTTATGAAGAATATCACACTTCTTACTTTCCACCTTAGATTCCGGCGATAGCGTTGCCACGCGCATTTCTAATTTTTTCTCTGACGTGACTTGTTCTTCGGTGACGCCACTTTTTCTGATATGCACATATTGAAGTATCTTATTATAGCCTAAGTTCCTTTTTTTCCCGGCAGCGCAGATTTTTTTAACATAGAAGAAAGGTTTGCATTAATTAAAACAGTTAATTTTTTGTTAGGCGCAAGTCTCTCGAATAAGCACTAAGCCCAACTATAGTTTTGTTCTCTAGTTTTGTTCCCCAACTTAAAGGAGTACTGACACGAATTTTTGACATTCTCGTATTGTTGCTGTAAGTGAAAGCACTGGCGTGGAGAACCCCAAAAAGAGTGTCAAGGTGCCTCGCAACGCAATGAATATATTTTTAATACGGCTCCATTAAAAGCCCACTTTCGGTTTCGATTTCGAGGGGGCGGTTTCCTAGTGACGTGTCAACAGAGTCGGAAGTACGTCTCAGTCACGCAGGGACATCAATTCGTGATATCGTCGCCGCAACTCTGTCGGCTGTGGTCAATTACACGTGGGACATGCAAGCAACGATGATTTCACATACGTCCAGTGACTCTGACAACGATTTCCGAGAAACTGTGCTCATACGTCATCGCAGTGTCCATTGCGCTGGGGCTGGCTTGCAGTCCCGGGGACGAAAACTTTAAAGCTAAACTAAAACACTTTGTACGTGTTTCCTAGCTTCCGTCTGCGGAGGGCGTTAACAATACATGGCTAGAAAACGAAAAATGTATATTTTGCACCGCCGCAAAATCGTGTCAGTACTCCTTTAAGCTTACCGCGTGGTTACGACATTGGAAAGTCTCTGGGGTTCAATTAAGCTTTGCGTGAACGAAATGTCACCATGTGCGCGTGCTTAATTTCCTTTCCTTTCTGACGCCTACGAACGACGCTGAACATGTTACTGTGGCGCAAAAGCCAGTAAAGCTCTATTTTCTTTATGTTTGAAATATTTTGAAGCTGTCGCAGCACAGCCGTAGTCAGTTTTCCCCCAGAAAACGTCATTTAACACGCAACCTTGATCTTTATTATTTCCCGCTGTTCTTGACAGCGAATCAACACTGACGTTCGGAAAGCTATTTCAGAAATACGTCGTCGTTCATAGGGCTTCGTTCTTTAAGTATGACCGCCGAAGTGGTCGATACGCAGAAAGTTCGGGGTCCGACTTATTCGTACACCGATACCGAAGGGGCAGCCGAGATGTTTAATATATGTTTTTTGAGCTGTTTTACCCACGTATCCTGCAGATTTATTTATTTATTTATTTGCAGGTGCTGTTGACCAATTGGGCCGTTACAGGGGTGCGGTACAAATATGACGCAAAATTTTGGTCGATCCCTCTGCAATAACAATTGGTATAACTCGAAAGTGAAACGTGTCTTTGCGAAGCTGTTGAACGCATAAGCGGCGATCTAGAGAATAAAGCGGCGGGAGGAGGGTTGGGTATTCCGGGCATGAACCCGTTTCAGTTAAGTATCAGCGGCGCCTTGACACTGCACAAACATCCTCGACAAATAGGGACATACGCTAAAGTTTTCGAACAACCCGCATCTCTCCGGAGATGATGCAGCCCTGTGCCCACCTGCCATGAACTACGCGCGTTCGCAAACGATAAAACCGTGCAAGCGAAACTCAGTGGGCTGTCAGCAAATCGTTCTGTGAACTCACAGTACGCTGTGGCGAAAGGCGCATGGTTTACTTGTCAGCGGCCGTCTTTAGGGTGCGCTTGGCCCGCGGCGTCCTGCATGCGCGTTGCTTGGACAAAGTACAGTCACTTGTCTTCCTGCGTTGCGTGTACCAGCTCCAGGACCGAGCGAGTAACTGTTAGGAGTTGAAGCCGTGAGAGCACGAATGCGTTCCGCTTCCCGCTGTGGTGTCTTTTGCTACACCGCAAAGCATTTACCTGCGCGACACCGCCGACGTCGTTGTCTTTTTACGGCGTTTATAGTGCAGCCGTTTTCTATTCTATGCCATCACACACCAAGAACAAGGTGGCGTGGAAGCACCTTAAGGCACAAAGTCGAAGAGCCGTAACAAGTTAATTCAACGCGAAAGACGAAGCACGTAGTATATCTCCGTGAACAGCAGTAAAGTAACTTCTGCTGCGCTGAGGCGACCGACGCGCCTACCGTGGGTGCGATTTCGCATGACAACGTACTACTTCGCTCCGTTGCTCCTAGATGGCGGCGCATACCTTTGCAAACCAAAGGCACCTCTATTTATTCGAACCAATGCAAGTCTGATCTTGCGTACTAAACAGCTTTTCTTTAACCAGACGTTAGTTAGATGTAAATTGTGAAGCGATGTTGCGAAGTTCTATTGAAGTTTTATTGTGAAGATATAAGGCTCGATGGTTTAATGGATAAAGCACCAAGCACGTATCGCCACATCCTGGTAAGTTGTTGATTCGAGTCCCAGTAATGGAGGCGCTCTTTCTATGTAGATTGTTTGAGTTTTTAAAATACCTACTTCCGTGACGGAAGTACGTCAGAAAAATCTTGGTGGACTCCTGCATTAGACACTTTCACGTTTATAAGCACATCCTCGCTTGCATACACATAGTAAGACTTGCATGTGTCCTGCGAAACTAGAGAGCAAATGATTTTGGCTGCAAATGTTTGCATATAATCTACATGCGTCTACAGAGAACACCGAAATCCCCACAAAGAACACCAAAATCCAAGAACCCCGAAATCCCCACAAAACCCAGTCATTTTGACATGTGACGTTTTAACATGGATGCATAGTATACCAGAAGAGATACTTGGGCGATTTAGTATACGAATTAATTTTACAAGAGCGACAGTGCTAAGTAGACGAGGACGCCTCACCCTCGTTTCTTTAGCGCTGTTGTTCTTTTAAAGTGATGGTATACGTAAAGCCGTCTCCATAACGCGACAAGTTTCAGTTATAAGGTACACGTGTTGGGTTTACACTCTATTAAGGAAAATGCTGTTCTCAGTAATTTCCAAGGGCACCACTCGATTCAAGGAACTTGTTGCGACACATTAATACACGCCTCTGCAAATCTGTGCGTGGTAACATGTGTTAAGGGCAATTAGGAGTGGAAACATTACTACATTTAAATAATCTCTGCTTTAAATAAAGGTGACATTAGGATGCGCTATCAGCAAGACAGAATAATTAGGGAATGCAATATTAAAAGCTATATGACCGTCGTGAAATAGTGGCATATGTAAATTGCACCGTCATATGTCAAGTGGCGTATTCGACATTGTAAGAAGTAAAGAAAATTGCAGCGACGTTTAATGGTGAGCGTGGGTTGCTCGCGAGTGTGTGGGTAGAGTGTTTTCAACGCGCTTCGATGGTGTTTAAGTCTAGCGGTTTCATCGAGAGAAGGCCAGGTTGCATCAACAAGACTCCGAGGAACGTAGCTTGACGCTCCCTTTTGCACACCTGGGAGAACAGATGCGTGTATGTTCTCTCTGAGGGCACTCTTTATATGACTTTGACACTCTCGGTCGACTGCGTTGTTACCTTAATTCACATGTTTTTTTTCGTGTCAGGTCATGTTAATTCAATTTTTTGTCCGTGTTAACGTCAACTTATCCTAATCCACTTTAATTCACGCTCTCATACCGGGGTAGCGCATGCATACCTTGCTCCGCCACGGTGGTCTAGTGGCTAAGGTACTCGGCTGCTGATCCGAGGGTCGCGGGTTCGAATCCCGGCCGCGGCGGCTGCATTTCGATGGAGGCGAAATGTTGAGGCCCGTGTGCTGTGCGATGTCAATGCACGTTAAAGAACCCCAGGTGGTCAAAATTTCCGGAGACCTCCACTACGGCGTCTCTCATAATCAGAACTGGTTTTGGGACGTTAAACCCCCCAAAACAACAACAACAGCATGCATACCTGCATAGGTGGGCCGCCGTGGTATGTGGGTATGCGGCACACACGACTTACCTCAAGGGTACGCATTTTCTCGCCGATTTCGCAAATGGTCCATATACGCTTATGCGTAGCGCGTACACACACACACACACACACACACACACACACGCAAAGGAAAGAAAAAGAAGGGGCTTTTTGGAGTAATCTGTTAAAAGACAAGTTGAAGGTCAAGTCTCATTCTCAAAGAAAACTGCTAAGTGCAGCTAAATATACGGGTCAGAGAAGAAGACACCGCGCGTTACTCGCAACTAATATTTATATTGAAGAACTTCCCTTCACATATACACTGCAGAGCCAGTACGCGCAAGCGCAATGCCCATCACGCACTCAAGCGCACATATCATCAGTCATGCAGATTATACATGATATCAAAATACTTGAATTCATTGCCACGTGGCATACAACAGACGTATCACTTACCCAAGCACAGCCTTTCGTTCTAAGCGACACGCTTTCATAACTTCCCTATAGCACCGGAACGTATCGTGTTCCGGAGGACCAGAAGACGAGCGACGTATCATTAATAAGGCTTCTTTTCATTTAGCTATGGATTGTAGGTCTTATGCTCCTGAACCTTTGCTAATTGCTATTTGAATTCTGGGCATGAGTGGCAGTTCGATGGCTATGGAAATTATGGAAGCGCACTATACATTAGAAAGAAAGGTAAGGCTTCTATAATTGATACGTCTGTTGTATTGTGCAGCAAGGAATTGCACTGGTTAGATGTGATGTACTTAATCTATATGATTGGTGATGCCCCGCCACGGTGGTCTAGTGGCTATGGTACTCGGCTGCTGATCCGAAGGTCGCGGGATCGAATCCCGGCCGCGGCGGCTGCATTTCGATGGAGGCGAAATGACGAGGCCCGTGTGCTGTGCGATGTCCGTGCACGTTAAAGAACCCCCGGTAGTCGAAATTTCCGGAGCCCTCCACTACGGCGTCTCTCATAATCAGAGCTGGTTTTGGGATGTAAAACCCCACACAACAACAACAATATGATTAGTGATATGCAAGTGCACCTGCGCGTACTGGATCTGTTGCGTACATATATATGAAGGGAAGTGCTTCACAATAAAGATTAGTTGCGAGTAGCGCTTGTCTTTCACGGCCCCGTCTTTTGAGCCGCGCTTTCCCGCCGTAGCTGGGAACCTAACACGCGTTCTCGAGTTTGTAGCAGCGCACAACCTTACCTGCTAAGCTACCAAGAGTAATAATTGATGGGCTTTACGTGCCAAAACTGTGATATGAATAAAGGGCACATACCGCACAGTGGAGGTCTCCGGATTAATTTTGACCTCCTGTGTTTCTTTGAGGTGCACCTGAACAAGAACAAGTACAGGGTGTTTGCTTTGCATTTCGCCTCTATCGAAATGCGGTCGCGGTGGCCGGCAGCCAAACCCGTGACTTCGAGCTTGGCAAGCCAACACCGTATAGCCGCTAAGATGCCACGGTGGGTGAGAACGCAAAAAATTGCCGTCCAAACCGCGTGCACTAACAAGACAAGCATCAACAGTACGATGAGACGTTGAAGATGCATTGCTGTCGTGACTCATTAATGCGTTCGGCGCTCATTAAGGCTGTTCTTTCGTACTTTTTCATTTTTGTGAATACTCGCGTTACATATCATTCGTCGACGATGCTACCAACTTGAGACTTTCACTAAGTGTACAAGTCTGGAAAGGCGGGCTAGAACGTGCTTTCGGCCGAGATGAATAGAAGAAGCATTCCAAACTGTTGCAAGAAATGCCGAATTTGAGAGTAAGGTCGATAAGCCTTTAGAAATAAAGGCTTATCGACTTTATTTTTATTACTATACTATTTGAAGATGTTGGCCCACAAATAAGGCGCCGGCTACTTCTGGGCTCTTGAGTGTGCTAAACGTTCAACACGCATGGCTCAGTATGCGAAGCAGTCCAGCATAATCTCAATAACTGTGGTTCCACTACAACATAACGAAAAGAAACACGCACATACAAAGATTGTACATATACACATCTTCGAGCACGTAGCGGTTATCAATTTGTCGCGGATGTTTTGTGGACTCAGACCACTCGTAATTTCCTTTTATTTTTTAATACGGTTTGGACAGAAAAAGCGTACTTCTTCATCAAGATTGTAAGCCTGTAATTAATTTTCTGAAACCGTTGCTCGGTCTAAACTTGTCTTTAATGTCCTTGCACTTTCGCATATTACCCCATAAAACGTTTACGATATTTACGACCGCGTTATACAGAAGCAGCAAATAAGGAAAGGTGATCGAGTGTGTGTTTTAGGGGCGAAGCTCCTTAAGGTTTGGGTCTGTCCGTCCGTTGTAGTAGCGCGTTACCTACTAGGAACGCGCTATTAGGAGGGCGCGTGTGGGAGGCGCGCCCTCGGCGCGTGCCTCCCGGCGCGCGAGCTCTCTCACTCTTCCATCTGCTGTCTTGTGAGAGAGAGAGAGACAGAGAGAGCGAAAGGCGCGCGTTGACTATGGAAACGTTCTTTCTTCGATGAACGCGCTACCAGCTCGCAAAGAAGGAGAACGCGCCCTCACCCGCGAGAGACAAGCTTGACGCAGGCAGCGTCTTCTAGCGAGTTTCTTGATTGAAAAATACCGACTGCTCGCGCTGGAGAACCGTTCACCGGCCACCCATATATATATATAGGCACTGGATCTTGACTTGCAATGAAGTGCCGCTGGGAGATTTCACTTCTGCGTAATTGAACCATAAGGATTCGTAGCGTGCGCGTTAACTAAATTAATCCGGAACTCGGCACGATCTACGATGAGCATCCGGAGCTTCGCCCACTCATCATCATTCACTCCGTGGATATGCTGTGATTTTTTTTTGTGTAGCATATTCTAATTAATTAAGAGGGGATGGTATCCGGACATATGAGTATAACATTTTTGGCGACGTTTGACTCTCGTACTAGCGACCAACGATTCAAAATTCTCGCGCGTATTTAAACATGTTTGCGCTTCATTGATATCAAATGTTCAGAGATAAACAGACTAATCTGAAATTCATTAAAAATAAACAGAATTGTTACTTTGGTTAAGGACCATTTGAAAATAGCTATGCTTTCAAGAATGGCGATGGTGCTTTCACCTCTTCCTTACAACACACGTTTCTACACACTTGATTAAATAAATTTCATAAATGCATCGTAGGAAAACATATTTTTAAGATTTGACGTGTTCTTGTATAGAACAATTTCTAAATAATTAAACACGTTTCCATTGAGAATTTATGTTCTTAGTATGATCTATTGAATAATCACAGATTAATTATTGAATGAGAATTTTAAAAGAAAGTTCATTCTGTTCGAAGAAAGTATTTCTTTTGCAAGACAGAAGAGCGTTTTCGAAAATCGTGCTTTAAGCTTTAAGCGTTCAGCCATCGGTCTAATACGCACCTGAGGCGTCGTGTGAAAAATTATCTGCAAACGACTTATTTCTGAAACGGTTTCTAGCACCTGCCTTGGCCTTCCTCCGTCGCTTAACTTCCTCAGAGACCTTAAACTCAGCCTCGTATGTGCGCACTGCTTCACCGACCACGTGCTTGCTGTTCTATAAAACACCAGTGACTGTCACAGCAGGCACGATGGTTAAGGAGTGCAGGATGCGGTAGGCAGAAACTCCTGCATTCGGCTCTCTGATTTCGACAGAACCTTGACGTAAAGGTCAGACTAAAGCATTTCGGGCGACGGAATAAAATTGTTCAAATCGGAGCCAAGTTTAGGTATTATAAATAGAAAACCTCCGCGCATATGCTCAAGGACGCGACTTCGGAAAGCAATATACCCCCAAGCGACTTGCCAAGGATACACGGCTTTTCTTGCAGCGGCGTCTGCGTGCAGGAATTCATGCTATGTGATGGCCGCGACAAGAGCACAAGTCGATGGCGCATTGATAAGCGTAGCGCAGTAGCGGGGAGTGGGTGGGATAAACCATGAAGCCCTGTACGATCACGCCATAAATAAAAGCAGCGTTGTTTGCATCCAACTTCGCTTGGGAGCGCTCGAGCAGCGGCGCGCGGACACGCGTCCATTTTATATTTCCAGGTTTCCAGTGTATCGCGCGCTTTTGTTTTCTTTCGAAAAAAGAAGCGATGACGCATAACTTAGCGCGATAAAAATGCTTGATTCGGGGGCTATTTGAGGCGCCGTACAACTTTGTAATTGACATATTTGCGATTAAAGCAATAACTAAAAGTTCAGTAATTAAAATCAATTAATTAAATGTTTCATTATAAAAATACTGGCTGTAAGTACACACGACTACCGTTAATATGCAGCAGGTACGACTTCTCTAGCGCTCTTGGTTTTTTTTATGAACCTTGGTGCAAGTTAAATGGGACACCCTGTATGTACTACAGATTATAATGCTTATAATGTGCGTCAACCTGAAGAGTGGTACATATCGAAATGTAGAACAAAATGCGGAAATCAAATGTTAAAGTTTCTATTGCCTGCACTTCTGAACCGCATAACTAGGGAACATCACATTAACATATCCAGCATATCACCAAAACAGCTGCGATCAGTGTTTGTATGATGTGAATCTCGTGACTACCTTTTTTTATGCCTGCATTGTAATCTTTCATTTTGTTTTTCTATGCCTGTATTGTAATCTTCCCTTTTGTGTTTTTTTTTTGCTTTTTAATGCACATTGTGAAACGCTCTTTTTATTTGGTTGTACTTAGCCGCACGTCCCCTGTGCTACCCTGTGTACCTGGGGGTCAGGGATCCTCAAGCTGTTCTCACAGCTTTTACCTGCCCTCCTCGTAACATTTCCTGTTGCGGAATAAATTTCAATTTCAATTACTCCGCAGCGTCTCTGTTAAATGATCGAGTTAGCGGTCACAGCGAGTGGCTGAACGGGAAGATATCTGCGGTTTTCTTCGCAGGCAGCGTGTCGTAAAAAAATTACTCCATCTCCCGCTGAAGGGGACCATGAGGCGATGCGAAGCAGCACGTGGGGTGCACACCGCGTTTGCATCGGTTTGACTATAGGTGTCGCGTTTGCTTCAGTTTGACGCTAGCAGACGCTGCCTGCGTCAGCGTTGTCTCTCGCGGGCGAGGGCGCGTTCTTGTTCCTTGCGAGCTGGTAAAGCGTTCATCGAAGATTACCACTCGATGTGCGCTCGAGCGTTGCGAGCGGCGGAGAGGGTGAAGCGAGAGAGAGAGGTGACACGTACGTTAGGCGCGCGTCAGGTTTCCGTCAGGCGGCAGCTGCGGGCGCTTCGGCGTAAAGCTCCTCTACCTACGGAAAAGTACCGCCATCTCTTGAACAACGCCGCTTCCTCCTCTCCTCGCCTCCGATAGGGCGGCTGCGGTCACGTGGTAGCGCGCTCACTTTTTTTCTTGGTATTTTGTTTTCTCGCCGCTCGGCGCCATGTTGGATGCGCCAAAGTGCCACTGCGCTGTGTGTTCGCCGGTCGCAAGTGCACGACGTGCGGAGTGCACGTGTACGTCTGGCTAGTTTTGTCGCGATGCCGTGTCGCTGTGCCTTTTCCTGCATACCTGTTTTTCATGTAAGAGCATTTCCCTGAAAAGGGGTTACCACTTCGGTTTTAAAGATGATCGCGGCTGTTCGCAAGCGCAGCCCGTTTCTTGAACAGCCTGCATGCCGCGCGTGCTTATTTTGGAATGAGCCGTTCGCAGTTAAAAAAAAAAACTGTATGGCAATACATATGACGAAGTGCCGAAATTTTTCATCGCATCGAGGTCACGCTGCGGAGTGTGTTCAGAGTATACATCGCTTGAAATGGGCGACACCCTCTCCAACAGCGAGCGGTAATTTCGGTAGTAGTAGTGACGTGAATGCGTTCGTCTACTTCTACATTCACAACGCACCAGCGCGGTCTTCTAGCAATTAGAAATAGTTTCCGTGCGTAAGGGCGATATTGGTCACCTACATCGGCAACACCCACGCAGGCATGCAAAACCTCACGACAACGTGTTCAAACTGCGCCGCACAGGCCAAACATCCCAGAACGGCGTACTGCGTGCACAAGTCATCGGGCAGGCAGAGGATGGCAGGACGTGCGAAACTTCATGAAGTTTTGAGTGTGTGCCTCCAAGGGCATTGTTGGCGTTGCTGCACTTACAGACGACCGAGATAGTTTATACGCACGGGAACTATCCCTTCCCAAACGTGGCTTGACACAACAGCTGCGGTTTAAATATTTCTTGCTGATGCAATAAATAGCATGCTGTGTTTACAGAATTTCATTTCAACCTTTTCCAAGTAAACATAGTTATGGTTATCCGCGTCAGATACACAAGGAAACACTACGCTCCGAAAGAAAGCTTAAACGACGTTCGCTTTCGCTACAAATTGCGCATGGTTTGCAGCAGCTCTTCTGAGGCGATATTTCATTAGGTAAACCGGATGGTGAGCACACCCACTCCTGCTTAGAAAATCAACGCAGTAGAGTCGTACGCGAGGCACGGCCACGGCTGGACGGCGGCAGCGGCGGCGCGCGTCCAGCTCGAAAGCTCGTGGCGCTTTCCAGTGGGCGCCGCAGTCGCGAGCGGAGAGGAGGTGGCGGTGGGGAGAGTAGATGGCGGTACTTTTACGAAGTAGAGGGGCTTTACTTCGGCGGGCGCGCGGCAGGCGAGGGAGAGAGTGACGTGAGCGCGCACTGCGAGGGGAGCGTGACGTCAACGCGCAGCTGCGGCGTGACCTACTTGGCACCGCTCCAACACCTGCGGCGAGGGGAGCGTGTTGCGGCGCGTTCGTACGGACGGAGGGACAGCGTTACACAGGCTAGTCAAAGAGCTGCTTCGCATCTAATATGTCGCCGTATATAATACCAGCGCCGCATGTGCAGTCGCACCTACGGCCCAACGTGAGCATCAGTGATCCTAACTGATGAATGCTGAACGGCTTGCTTTCGACCATGCAACCTCACGAGAATGATGGGCATGCCTATGATAGAAAAGAAAAAAAAGAAATTACGCGGGCACTTTTGCTTTGGCCCCGCGAGAATATGGGGTTCTTTCCTTTTACACAATGCAGATTGTTCAAAAATTGCTTCGATATGTAGCATAATTACAGCCCTTACGCTTCATTTCTCAAAGCGGCTGACGATGCTACTGCGAATCGACTGCGAATTGACTATATAGATGATTGTGTTTTCAGTTACCTAATCTACGATATATGTTGCGATTGACAAGATGCAGCTGCAGGCAGAGTTCGCAAGGCACGTCCACTTGGAATGAAATGGGGAGGTGGCGCACATGTTTGAGCCATGCTCCTTCGATAGCGTGCTTATTATATAACAGTTTCAGTTACTTTTTCTTTTCAGAAAAACAAAGAACGCCGCCCCGTACATTGAAGCACAAAAATATTAACACGCCCACTTATTTGGTCGCAGACTTGGGGAATGAACATTTCGAGACTTTTATCACCTTAAAAATTCTTTCAGAGCGTGCCCTGGGAATTCACAGGTTTACAATTTCCAAACAGCAATATGTAAACCAATAATTAATCGAATTCTTGTGCATTAACCGATTACGGTCTTGGAGTTCTCGCATAAGTAATGTCCGCTGCTTGTGAAAATGCAGCTCAGCGTGTGCAATAATAATTTTTATCACAGGTCATTTAAAAAAAATAGTATTATGAAGAAAAAGAACACCGGTATGCATTTCATAGTATGCAGGGCAATCTGCCCCGCCACGTCACGGTGGTCTAGTGGGTATGGCACTCGGCTACGGATCCGAAGGCCGCGGGATCGTATCCCGGCCGTGGCGGCCGCATTATATGGAGGCGAAATGTTGAGGCCCGTGTACTGTGCTTTGTCTGTGCGCCACGTTAAAGAAGCCCAGGTGGTCGAAGTTTGCGGAGCCCTCCACTACGGCGTCTCTCATGGTCAGATCGTGGTTTTGGGATGCAAAAAATCCAATAAACAACCACATCCCTGCTTAGCACGAACGTTTGAGTTCATTAGACAACGGACACTGACAGCCAGAGCGTCGTTGCTCAGCGTTTCACCGCGGCCTTGTGGCCGATTTTTCTCGTTCAACAATCCAGTATCCCACAGACGCCAGCGACGTGAAGTTAACTGTAAAACAAGAAAAGCACCCAAGAAAGCGCGTCGTAACCCTCCATCAGGCTTCGAAGCGATGCGCGGTCAGCACTATACATTCCTCCGACGGTATCAGCGTTGTGTGCGCACGCACTAGCGTTCCTTTTGAGCACCTTTGTGTGTTCAGAATACGTTGGTCTGGGGCGGAGAAAACCACAAAAGCTCTGCCAAGAATGTCTAGTGACGTCAAAGAAGTTCAAACATCTGCAACATATGAAGATGCAGTACTCGCTTCTAAGCGTTACTTTTATGTTTTCTTTATTTCTTTTTGACAAGTCCATGCCACACTCGCTAAAGGGCACCAGGCATGACGAGCGACAGCGCCTGCGGGCCCGTCTTTTGTCTGAGCTCTTTCAGTGATGCTCTGCATGGGCTGGCGAGACGATGTCGAAAATCCGCTGCGCTGTGCCGCTTAGGAAGCTACACGCATTTACCAGGGGCTACCACGCTTTTTGCGTCAGTAACAATGCCCGCTGACGGGGCATTATCAGTGCCGGCGAGCGAGAGCTTATTCGGCGCATAGGGCAATGACGCGATGCAGCGCATTGCGCGGACGTGTCCGACAGTACAAGGGTGCATAGTGATTCTGTCACATGGAGTCAACATCTGTTGTTTAAAAAAGAAAAAGAGCAAATGAAAATCAGGGAGTCGCATTAGCTGGGAACAAAGAAGGAGCGTGCATGACCTGTAACAAAGGCATAGGTCACGCATTTTATAAAGTCAGCGCTAACGAAAACCGGTGATGAGCCGCACATGCAGCTGGCTTTTAATCGGCATTATGAGTATTGTAGTGACTCCGCACATCATTTTCACTGAAAGGAACAATACGAAAACCTTAGAACCATCCAGGAAGTTGGCGGGATTCTGCGATCTTCCAAAGCACCCTTTCAGAGCCCGCAGTTAGCTCGTCGCCGAGCAGTCTGTAGGCACGTGTTCTCCTAAGTGAGTAAGATTAAACTTCGCAGTCAAGTCTAAGGGCAAGACAGTGTCATCCATCGTCTGCTTAGCATCGTTTGCATTGAATAAAACCTTTAGCACGCTCGTACAGCGGGGCCCACACATGCAGTTTCGTTTTCTTTACCTAGGACAGCGAGCAAGAAGAATAGCCTGGTTTGATCGTAGCGTAACTGTTGAAGCAAATCTTTCAACAGCAGTTGATGCGGCCTTGGTTCCATACATAGCCGTTCGGTAGATTTTGTGCAGGCTTCGTGGCCTTTTCTGAGCAGCTTTTATTCATATGCCTAATGTTTTGTCACCGTCGTTGTTCTCGTATGCTCCCCCCTCTTGCCGATTTCACCAAATCCCAGTGCACCGTAGCCGATTCGTGGTCACCTCGCTGCTCTCTCTTTCTCTCCCTGTCGAATAGCAGTTATTCGTTTCTGCTGGTACGCTGCTGAGCTCTGTAGCGGTGTCACCCGGCCCCGAGCTGAGACACGGGAGGCAATCGCCGGGAAAGATACCAAGAACCGACTATCAGTTCCCAATAAATGACCCAACGAGAGCTTGGACAGTTAGGTTTTAGGTCGCTTTGGTGCACTGGCAAAACGCCAGCAATAGTTTGAAGACTTAGCCAGAGCCAGGGGTGATCAAAGCTAAACAAATGTTTCTCATCGAACTGGCCGTTAAACAAACGTGCATAAACATGGCACTTCAAAATACTAACACAGATGGTCTACAACATGACACGGAACCAACTAACACCATAAATGTTAGCTCATGCATTACAATAGAGAATAAAGCACAAAGAGTCCTGCTCACATAGGCCGCTTGCAGCGTCTCGTCAGCATGAAGCTTGCAGGTCGATCTCGACGGTTTTTCCGCGGAGCAGCGGCGTTCAACTTCTTTCTTCTTTCACTTTGTCGCAGGACTACTGGGACTGCTGCTCGCTATTATTTGTGGTTTTCTTGAATAGGTTTCGGTGGGTCTACCAGAAGTTGCAGCGCATGTCACCTTATCTCAGCAGGCGCAAAGCTATGAGAAAACTCTCGATTAAACTGGTAGCTTCTACGCGTCGGATGCGCCTCCTTTTTTGCATGTCGCGGTTAGCGTCGACGCCCACTCTCCACTTCCTCCTTCTCTTCTTGTCTGTCACGCGCGCTCATCCGCTGGGATGCGATGAGTCACTTCCACATTCTCGAACCTTTTGGAAAACGCCAGAAACGCGCCGTGTACGCTTCGGCCAGCCGTTGCGTGAAGTCAGGCGCGTTGTGGCTTTCGCTGGGCCACGCGTCGTTTTCCTTCGCAGGATTTGATTCGGCGCGGCGTCTTTAACACGATGGAGGAAGCAAAACGAAGCTAGGAGATGGCGTCACGCGCCAATCTTGAAGCATAGTCATAACAAATTTAAAGGAGAGAATCTGTAAAATGGGCCCCTGTCACGTGGTAGGCAAGCGGTGGAATAATGCACGGTCAAGCGCCACTAAAGGTTACCGCGTCCATCTCGAGTGGTCGTGGAACTATGAAGGGCCTAATCCTATCTGAGAGGTACCGCACACAGGCGATAGAGGAGGTTGGCCTTCTTAGTTTTTTTTTCCCTCCATGGATGCTGGGCTCTTCGGCGGAATGAGCACTATTTTGTCACAAGCGACAACGACAACGAAACTCTTAGTCTTTCGAATTAGTTCGCGAGGAGAAATTACATCTTTATGAAAGGCTCTTGGGGATCGACATTCATCGCGTCAATTACAATTTTTAGGAAGTAGATTTAGTTATGTTGCGCAGGTGGATACGACGCAGTAGGCACTGTGTTCTGAGGCGATCGATGAGGAATTCCCTGGGCCGCCCTCCGTTGTACCTTGTATGTTACTTTCGTGTGAAACCATATGGTTTTTCTTGAAGTCCATGTAAGCTGCAGTCACCAGGCATGTAGAAGTTATTTTCATAAGAAAGTAAGCAGTACAATCTACATACTGTACACGCCTATCGTATAATACCGTGCTTCAGGGAAGTGGCACCGCGCAATTTGTGCTTCCTGCGTCGCTTGTGCGACGCATTGTCTTCATAAAATTTGTACTGTCGGAAATCGACTGATACCTGGAACAATTGGACGTTGTTGATGACAAGTAAATGAGTAACTGCGAATCTGGGCTGATTTCAGAGCTGCGCGCTTTTCTGTTCCGTATAGCAGGCTCACACAGCACTTTGCAATGAAGCCGAATGTGCGCTTTTGAGCCGACGTGTCCGGGCAGCATATACATAGGTGTATGCTTCCTTACGTCGTTCATCGAGCCCTCAGACGCGTTGAATTTATTTTACAAACATCTCATGACACGCCTCGATATCGTATGCGTGCTGAACTGAAAGGGTTAAACTTCAATTTATTCTTCAGTTGTGTGTGGGACATCCCTGCATGCCCCGCACACAAGCGACGGCGGCCTTGTCCGGCAAATATTTCGACGGGAAACTTTGTTGGTCGTGCCACCAGGCCGTCAACATTATAAACCTTTGTAAAGAAATAAGAAACCCTGGAACCAGTCTGGCAGCCAAAAACTATGCAGGTCGATGACCACGCGTAATAAAGCATTTAATGTGGCAAACCTATTTGTGACTGCTCCCACTATTCCTATGACACTCGGCGACCAACAGTTTCTGCGGCAACCTTCACCTTCGTTGAGAAATCAGATCGATAGCCATCAAAATTCTGGCGTTTTGCCTTTGTAGGCCATCACTGCTGGCGTTTTGCCTTTGCAGGCCACCAGTCGCATTAATAACTCTGATTCGCACCGAAAGAACCAGTTCCGCGTCCCTGCAATGCGCGCAAGTTATGTCGATGGTCGATGCTCACGACTGCAAGTCAGATGACTTTTTCCCGTCTCATTATGCAAGTGAAAGAAAGGGTTGACATATATTTAACGAACGAATATATTCTATTTCCACTTCCGGATTCCTCATGGCACGGGAGTCAGTAGCGTTTGGCAGCCTTATGAGTGGTATGCTAGTGATAAATTCGCGGATAAAAAGCAGGTTGGGCGTCAATATTTTGCTTCGGCTGTATTTTGCCCCCAGATACCTCGCTCCGAAAACTTTAAACGATGATATTTATAGAGTCAGGCGGAGTGAACGCGATTTTCAGTTGAGTAGTGTAAACGAACACTTCCTTACGGCAGCTCGAAGGAAACTGCAGACGCCAATTCGCAACGATAGACATACACGTTTGCTCTAATTACACCCTGCATCGGGCGCCAGCATATTGCTACGTTGATAGCTCAGCGACAAGCGAACAAAGCTAATGATGGCTCGCTGTGTTACTCAGCAGACACACTTTAATTAGCGTCAATTTAGGAGCGCCCTTACTTTGCCACCAGCGTGGGAGAGGCGGGCTCATAAGGGCCTGTCTTCGAGAAGTCGTCGATCTACGCAGCTCTGTCGGGCACGTCTGTCATTTTCCTGCCTGTCATTTGCAGGCGTTGGCGCGCTTAGCTTAGGCCGAGCGATCGCTGGTAAACACCTCACGGGGATGGATTTGTGAACCTCTCTAAGTCAGCAGCGAAGAGGAATATAGCGTGGAAAGAAGAAAAAACAGGACGGAGAGAGAGAGAGAGAGAGAGAAGACGAAAAAGTAGCACACTGACGACAGCGTTGCTTTGTAGGCAGAAAGACACTCGCGGCAATAACCTGGCGCTTCGATTCCACGCTCGCCGAATAATTGCTTTCGCCGAACTACAGGGACGAGAAATACAAGCTCCGCAGGCTGACGTGGCGAAAAGCCGGCTGCGTTCAGTGCGTGTATACTTGTTTTGATTTCCGTCGCTTCTGCCGCTTATAAACCTTTTATGCATAAGGCTAAGCTGCGGAAAGCCTGTTTGCAATATCGAAACAAGGAATTATTGTGTCTTTTTGTTTTTCCGCGTAGTTCGTTCCCTCACTGCATACAGTACAAAGGGTTATTTGTAATTCGCTGCATTTGTGTTGTGGTCGCGGGAATTCAAGGTGCTTTTATAATCTTTTTCGAGGACGCACAAAGAAGGCTGTTAGTGCGCTATTGTTTATTCCGCACGTGTTTTAATTATCATCTTGCATTTCATGTGCTCACTTGATGCTATAGGTAATGTTCGTTATCGGCAGAAATGTGCTGCGTGAGGATGCTGCACTACAAGCGGATTTACCGAACGCTAGAAAGTAGTGCTGTTGTGTTGAATGGAACTTTGCGGGATTCTAATTAAGTGTGATTTCGTGAGGTTGATTTGGGGCTTCAGCCACTGTCACATTCTCCCTGCACCACCTCATTGAAGCTTTGAGAGTGAGAAACATAAGCTTTATTGAAAACTCGCTAGCCTCAAAGAGAAGACACACACACACACACACACACACACACACACACACACACACACACACACACACACACACACACACACACACACACACACACACACACACACACACACACACACACACACGCACGCGCGCACACACACACACACGCACACACACACACACACACAGCATTCCTGTTGTGCTAAGCGTCCTTGTACGGTTGTCAAGTGGCTTATCGTTCTAAGTGAGGAAAAAAGAAGACTTGCGCGGCCTTGTTATTGCGTCGTCTGTGTTCGTTTCTCGCGCTGCTCTTCAAACGTTTAAACATGAACCAATTGGCTTAAACCAATGTTTTATTTCTTTATCCCTGTTATGTCAGGCACCGCCAGTCTAGTCTAAGTTTCCTTTGTCACTCTTGACTTATACGCATACGTGTTTGTCGCTGATTAGAGCTACGGCACGCGATCGCCGGAAATAATTCCAAGAACCAACGTCTTGGTTCCCCGAAAAAGATCCCACGAAATCTTGGACAATGAGATTTTTGGTCCCCTTCAGCAAATTAGCCAAACGCCAGCAGTGGATCAAAGACCGAGTGATCAAAAAAACAAATATATTCTCATCAAACAGGCAGTACACAAAACGTGCACAGACGCGGCTCTCCAAACTCAAACACAGATGGGTTACAATGTTGCACGAAACCAACAAAGCAGGCTTGACCTAATGCTGAACCTGACCATGCTGTTCAGGAAAGCTGCAAAACCAGAAAAAGCTGCAAAGTTCACAAAAGCTGCAAAATCAGTATGAGTGGGAGAGTTCGCTTGGTTTAATTGACTGAGGAATGTATTGCTGGAAATGCTTATTGATTGGATTTTTTTCATCCGTAGCCCGAACCCGCTATTTTATGCTGCTTTATTATTTTTCTAGGATTTTTGGAGCGTTTGATGTATGCAGAATCAATAAGCGAACTGCCTATAGATCTGATACGTAGTGGTATGTGGTACAGGAAGTTTTTTTTCTTCCTTTATCGAGTTTAGATTTGCGAGCGAATTGTTTTTGGCATGCACATGTCTTCGGCAGATAGTTTAGGTACGAAGCATTCCAAGTTTTATAACCTGACACCTAGAAAGCATTTTAATGGGCTCAATAACATTAGTTACGGATTTTATTACATCTAGTTTCCACGACATGCATGATGTCAGTTGAATAAAGCTTCTGCTTAAGAAAAGGACGAATTCGCGCTCGTAGTTTAGTTCGCGATGTGTAGTGGATGAGTTGAATTAAATGCGAAATAAAATACGCGAACGCGAAATACCGGTACAAAATAAACTCTTTTTTAACGAGCAGTTATGGATAGGGGTGTACATTGACACATTTCTGGGGCTTAACGCCTCAAAATCAACCAAGATATGATTATGAGAGACCACCTGGGGTTCTTTAACGTGCACTGACATCGCACAGTACACGGGCGTCAACATTCCCCTCCATCGAAATGCAGCCGCCCCGGCCCAGATTCGGTCCAGCGACCTTCGTTTCAGCAGCCGAGGGCCGTAGCCAGTGCACCACCGTGGCGGTGCACTTATGTACGTACATGAAGGGACATGTCGACCCACGTAATGTCAGCACAACTTGGAGGGAATGAGTGCCTGGGGGCGTTTTAGTGTAAAGTGGAGTCTTCACAGTGAATTAACATTAGGCATGTGTTTTTTTTTGTTTTTATTTGTGTCAGATACTTGATTTGCTTTTGTCCAGTTCATTTCGTGCAATCAATTTTTTTCTAGAAAGAACAGAAATGGAGAAGCCGATGTGATATATACCCCAACCTCCCGCAACAATCAAGTTAGAACATAACATAACATAACATAACATAACATAACATAACATAACAGCAGAATTGAACAGAAGGTACGAAGGCGCATATACATTAACTGAAGGTCACTGGCATATGACGTCATCGAGGGATATCAAATTAGCGAAACAAAGGAGTCGAACATCCAAAGGCATATATATAACGTTAGCCGAGTCATGAAATTGGACACATTGTGAGACGGGTGTTTATTTCAAGTCCTAGCAGAACTTTCGCAATTTCAGTTCCTGCGTCCTCATTACTGAAGCAATTTGCGCGCACACGCGTGCCGTATAAATGACATTAGTTATGCTTGCACAACTCTACCTGCATGGCTGAAGTAATCACAAAAAAAAGTGCCGCAGTGCCCACTTTAAGGTGGGATGTCGATGGGGGCGACAATATAAGATCAATGGTGCAACAAACCGTAAGTAAACTTGGGTGGGGCGCCGCGTTGTCGAAGCGCAAACGGGTTTTGCGCGAGCTAGTCGTTTTGAAAGAAGACATTCTTAAGAGCAAAAGGATAAAAATAGTATGCGAGCCGAAGCTTTCGCAGTACGAGGAGGGCGCTCATCGTACAACTTGCTGCCAGAATCGGCAGGACCATGGCACGGTGTTCTGGCATCTCCGCAGCAGAGAGACCCGGAGAACATTGTTGTAGCTTCAGCGGCAATCTAGATTAAAGGCACACACGCGATGCGCGCTGTCGCAATGAACGTGCTCCGCTCGGACAACTGATTACGTCGCTGTATTGTTGCGGGGAAAGGATTCCGAGCTATACGTCGAGCCTCATACATCGTCGACTCTTTTCTAGTCGATTCGAACTCACATCTTCTCAGCGGCTTGTTGCTTCTTATTACTCTGGCGTTGCATTTGTTTTCTTTTACGGGCTTTCGTCCCGGCTATACGTGTTTGTTTACGCCTGGAGCAATGTGCTCACAGATGACTGGAATACGATTCTCTCCTTTTATCGTTTTTGCCTTGTGCGGAGTTTTTATGCTATGTTGACAAACATCATGTCTTTATAAATGTGCACCGGAGATATCATTCACACACGAAACTTGCTTTTCTTTGGCCAGGGAGCAACGCAAAATTACACATATATTTCGAGACCCTTATTTTCTAAATAATGTTCTTAAGTAAAAGGCCTTTCCTCATTTTTCATTTCTTTATTCCTTATTCAAAGATCACACCGCATCGCCCTAAGGCGTTACAGCAGGTTGGTTGCGGCAATGAGCAGAGCACATCTTCAGTTACCAAGGTGCGCTTACTTTTCACCCAGTCTTTTCCACTGGTTTACTCTCCGCCACAAGGCTAACTCTTTTATTGTTTGGACAGAAAAAAACAAACAAAATCTGCTTGCATGTTAATCCTGGTTTGATACTCCAGCATTTTGCTGTCATAATCGCTGCATTTTGTTACGAACTTATCTTTCTTCATGACATTCTTTATGGTTTCTTTATTTACAAGAGTTCGTCTCCCTACAATACGCGATGACAGTGAAGGTGATAATAACACAGTCACCAGGAGCCATGACTACTCATAGATGGCACTTACGTAGTAGAGTTTTTATCTTATCAGCCGTAGTTATTAGATTTTAGTGAATGAACAAAATTGTTGAGCCTCTAAAGAAGCAACGTTACAACCTGTGGCTCTCCGAAAGCGACGGTGCAAAGCAGTCTAACAGTTTGGTGTATATAGTAGCGTAGGATTAATTTCTCCGTGCCACATGATGTCGTGCATCACGACATTTAGAACTTCGTACCCTTGTATGAAAGATATCGACCCGAGCGGAGTGTACTCTGCATTACTGCAGCACTCAGTCAGTTCATAGTACAAGGTTTCTGGTGCTGGACGAGGCTGAGAGGACCAATCACACACGATGAGTCGATGAACGAATCACACACTCGCCTCTTGTCTCGCAACGAGTAGCTCTCTTCGTCGAAGCCCGAACGCGTAACTTCAGAATAGATCAGACAGAGTGCGGGGAGCCCCGGGCATTTAACAGAAAGGTCAGTACAGTAAAGAGCGATGTGCAAATACAAGCGAGTTTCGGATAAGTAAGTGATAATATTATTAGGGAATACAGTTGGACAACGGTAAACAGTTTAAGAATAAAGGCTACGCTAATTTGTCCTCCTATTTCCAATAATTTCGCCGTTTGGATGTGTAAAGCTGGCACTTCATATGTAACTTATCAGGTACTCTTTTTTAAACTGCCTTTTGGTACACTTTGTAGTACCCGCATCTTTTACGATGTGAGGGGGGTACTCACAGCAAAACAAAATTGAGGAGCTGTCCCCCACCGGTAAAATGGGGGCAAGCGAAGCTTTGCCTGTGCGTGCCGTGTTTATTTATTTATTTATTTATTTATTTATTTATTTATTTATTTATTTATTTGATAGAAGATCCGAGGGGGCTTCGTGTGGCTCAGATATGCTCGGAGTACTCGAAGCGCAAGAGAAGAAAGACGTGCGCGCGCTGCTTTCACCATGATCATTGTTTTCGCGAAAACAACCCCGACGCTAAATGGTGAGGCATAGCGAGCTTCGCTTGAAAATAACGAAGAAAAGTTAAGAGCTCGAGTTAAGAGCTCTGCAGCTTACTTTTGAGTCGTCTTTCCTTTCACCCTACACAGTGCTGACCTGTAGGACTAACGTGTCACCGAACCTATCAACAATTTTGCACATGACGCCCGGTCGCAGCGCTTAGTACGTCAACCGCGCCAGCCCCTCGCCGCGATTTAGTTGCCATTATTTTTGCCGTAGACTTCCCAGGGTTTAACAAAGTCGAACACAAGTCACTGTGAGAGCGTTGCGTGATTTCTCAGAGAATGTGACTGGGCGCCATAGGCTCTCCTCTTCCTTGCCTTTTTCATACCCTGCCCTCCTTATATAGGTACTTTAGTCATAGCCGGCATGAGATATTTTGATCCACCATGAAGCGAAACACGTCTATAGGCAAGTCAGACGGGAGTTTAACTTGCAGGAGAAGTCTGAAAGTTCCTTATAAATATATGTGCCTGAAAGAATTTCATACTAACATTGCTAGAGAAAAGTGAGGGATTAAAATGGTCAACCGGCTACTTCGCAAACGGTGATTGATAAAACGAAATTTCTTCGCACGGCTATGTTAACATCGCCTACTACGTAATTTTTTCTTTGTTGCGCTCAGTACACTCCGAGGCACACTTGCACTTTGTTGAAAAATCTCATTACACTTTTTGAAGTCGCTGACGTTTGCTGTTCAATTTGTCACTCCACTGTGCGCAACTAAGCCCATTAGCACCCTTATGTGTACATACCTTTCGCCTAATGGTGTGTGGAGGAGCAGTGTACCTGTTGATTAAGTTAGGATTAAGTTTCTTTTTTACTGTCCCCAGAAGCACTTTTCTCAGAAGTCTTTTGTTGATTGTTTAAAATAATCGAGCGACGCAAAGTAAACGAGTCGTTGGTACATAACTAATCGAACTGGGGCTCTGTGAACCTCGATGATGTACAAAAACAAGGTCGGCCGAAGCTAGAAACACGAAGCTCAGAAAAAAAAAAAACAAAGAAAAAGAGGGCCCGGTATCCTAATGCTTTTATTTGTTTGTGCTTGCAGACTACGCAGACGTTGCCATTTCATGGGTCGACTTCGCTTGCAGTACGTTTCGTTGGCGACTGCTGCTTAGGCTCTAAACTATAAAGCAACGACCAACATTTGGCCGTCTCTTACAAGCGTCCACAGTTTCTTTTTCGAAACGCCGTCAAAGGTCGACAGATGCAGACGTCGTTTTCTTTTAAACTTCCTCGTCCTTTAACTTGTTATAACAAATTAAAGGACGAGGATTCACAGTGTTTCACTGCCGATTTTACTGCCGCGAACAACTTGAAACCACAAACAACTTTGACGAGCCAGTTGTCAAAAGTGTCAGAGACACGTAAGACTGCATGTGTGTTGCAGTGCGGCACTGAGCCACATGGCTGTCTCGTGTTTTGTGCGATCTTGCACGCACTAGGCATACGTTTGGTCAGCCACAGCCAAGGTATAACGTGCCTCTTTGCCAACTCGGGGGCCCGGATAATATTCTCCGGCCGGACCGCGGGATTGCCTCTCAAATAGCGTGAATAAGCTTTTTCACTAGGGACATCCCTGAGAAATTTGACGTCCATGCGAGCTTTCACGTGAAGACGACGTCACCGGTGACGCCGTATCATTTCGTGGCCGTTGGCGTCATCAAGACGTCGTCTCGTAATTTCACGATGCGATGTCATCATCATCTCACCACCACATCATTCGATTACGTGGCCACTTGGTGACATGACTTTTGGTACCAATAGTGCTGTCACAGGTTTTTTCGACTCGCGAGCTATAGAACGCCTTCGCATTAAAAATCTATCCACTGCGCGCGAGGTCCCTAACCCCAGATTTCTTTCCAGTGTTCCAAGTATAAAACACTGTGCGTTGTGAAGAAAAATGCGCGCAGCATCTGCGAGAATAGAAACGAGCTGGCAATATTACGCGCATTTTGCAGCAAAGCTATTGTAATAATTGCTGGGGTACAATGAGCCGAAACCTTGGTATGATTATGAGACACGCCATATAGTAGAGGGCTCCGGAAATTTTTATCGCCCGAGGTTCTTTAGCGTGCGCTGATTACGCGAAGTACGCGGGCATCTGACATTTTTGCCTCCATCGAAAATGCCACTGCGCGCAGCCGCCGGGGTCGAATCCCCGACTTTCGGGTCAGCTGACAGCGAAGTTATTAGCGTATGTGGTCGAATACAGCTTTAAGAAGCAGCGGCATTTTCGCACATCAAAGGCGGATGGACACACGGCTCCACCGATGGGCACGCGTTTTAGTATGACGCCGTGAGCCGCACCGGCCGTTGACTCTGCCGACGATGAAGCTGGAAAACATTGCCGTCCGCTCTTCAACGTGGAACCGGGGACGAGTCCCGACAACGTGGGCGTCTGCCCATCGTCAGAATGAGTTACGACACTGTTTGTGGTGTGCTGTAAAAACTATCGCAAGCTCATGCGACACTATTACGGCAAATATATTGCGAGCTTGCAACACCATGTGTGTCGCGTGCGTTTGTACATAGCATTGAGCAGAGGCGGCATTGCGAAGCGTCTGAAAACGGGTTCCCACAGCGTACACAACGCGATCACGCTGTCAAACTTCGTGCTGCGTCTTGTGTTATTCATATTTCGCGGACGCTTTCACAACGGCGTCGACGGTTTGCCATCTGATCTCTAACGTACACTAGAGCACAAACATATTGGCGCTCCCGCATTTTGCTTCCACTGAAATGCAGCCGAAGCAGCCGGGATGCGAGGCTGCTATTTTGTGCTCCGCTTGCAACGAAGCTCATCCATGCAGCTTTTTGTTTTCTTATATCAAAAGCGAACATTTAAATTTACTACTGACGGAGTGGCATGCCCGAGAGAGCACGAGTGGATTAAACCACCGACTGCACTTTATAAACAGACGCCCGCGGCCGCCTATCCTGCACCGCAGCAGACGACGCGCAGTTATTTTCCTCTCGCCATTTGACGACGACGACGACGACAACAACAACAACAACAACAACAACAACAACAACAACAACAACAACAACAACAACAACAACAACAACAACAACAATAGTCGCATGCTTTAGAATACGAAGCATGTATATGCACTATTTACAATGTTGTCTGTCGTCCAGACTACGTTGTGCTCTTTAGCACTGACTTGACTAACTACAAACGCCGCTTGAAAGCCTAAACCGATAAAGTATTAAGCTAGGGCTCGAAATGAGCAGGCTAAAGGCAAAGATAATAGTAGCCAAACTAAGGAAGAGGCACTCAACATTAGAAGGCAGGCTTTATCATGCGTGCACGAATATGCATATATATAGGACGATGATTGCGAACAGGGGGCCTACCTACGAAAAAGAAGTTCGGCGAATAATAAGGATGGGCAGGAGCATACGGCAGGCATTCTGGGATTATTTATTTATTTATTTATTTATTTATTTATTTATTTATTTATTTATTTATAGGTACCCAGCTCCATTAAATGCCATTAAATGGCATTAAGCAACGGGCCACAGTGATTACGTCGCATGAAAAATAGAACCGTTAACAAAAGGGCAGCGAAAAAGTTAGAAATAGTAATATGCAACGCAGTTATACAATATTAATGAGCAACGTATTAGGTTATCACGGAACGTCTCACGGCTACACGTGGATGCATTGTGGTCCGGAAGACCGTTGCAATGGCCAACAGCTCTAGGCAGTGATGATGAGTTAAATGCCTTCGTGAAATGTCTGTGTATGACCTCAATGCGCATGAAAATATATGCTCGTCGTGAATGCATCGAGACATGCGCACAGGAGCATGATGCGGCAAGCAGTGAGATTCATTACTTTAAATGTGTACCTATGGAACAGACATGCAAGAGCAATCAGGCGGCGACCTTCCAGTGACTACAATGAGAGGTTTCGTTTGGTTCGATTAATGCTAGAATGGTGGTCGTGTAGTTGTGAGGGGTGAATCTGGCTGCCCTTTTCTGGACAGCTTACAACATACGGATTGGGTAACCTTGCTGCGGTAGCCATGTGGGAGAAGCGTATTCCAATCGCGGACGAACATAAGTAGGATGTGGTAATATTTGCACATTGGAAGGTTCGTTGCGAGAGTTTCTACACAGGGAGCCAGAATATTGAGAAGCTTTAGAAGAGGCAGCTACTATATGCGTCGCGCAGGATAAATCTCGGGAAAGGAAAACGCTGAGATGTTTCTACGATGGGGCAATAAAAATTACGTTATTAATAACTGAAAAGTGATGCCCTGCCACGGTGGTCTAGTGGCTAAGGTACTCGGCTGCTGATCCGAGGGTCGCGGGATCGAATCCCGGCCGCGGCGGCTGCATTTCGATGGAGGCGAAATGTTGAGGCCCGTGTTCTGTGCGATGTCAGTGCACGTTAAAGAACCCCAGGTGGTCGAAATTTCCGGAGCCCTCCACTACGGCGTCTCTCATAATCAAATTGGTTTTGGGACGTAAAACCCCACAAAACAACAACAACTGAAACGTGAAACACTGAGTTAGTACGTTTTCGACTAAACGAAATGAACTCGCATTTGAAGGCGTTCAGGGATATCTTCCAAGCTTTGCACTATCTGTAGGTTAGATCAAGGTCATTTTGGGACCCGCCACGCTGGTCTAGTGGCTATGCATCCGGCTGCTGACTCGAAGGTCGAGGGTCGAATCCAGGCCAAGGCAGCTACATTTCGGTGTAGGCGAAATGTTGGAGCCATGTGCTGTTGTTAGTGCACGTTAAAGAGCCCCATGTTGTGGAAATTTCTGGAGCACTCCACTACGGCATCTTTCATAATCATATCGTGGTTTTTGAACGTAAAACCCCAAGAATCAATCAGTCAACGTCATTTTGGAGAGCAAAATCGTCATAGAATCATTTAATAATGCTGTATATAACAGTCTTCAGCGAAGAAATCAAGAGAGCATGATGTGTGGGCGGGTATGTCGTTAGTGTATATTAAAATAAAGCATTGGACCAAGGACACTTCTGGGCACCTTTACACCCTACTCCCCACCCTCAATTTCCTTTCCCACACACTTACTGTACCATACTATGCAAGGCTATATTATGCTGAACTCTCTACACTCCTCATTTCCCTCCTCCTCAGCCTCACTTCCCTTTCCCACCTCCCTGCTGTACCATAGTATGCATGGATACGCTTTGTTGTTCACCACGTATAGGGGCTCTTTCTGAAGCAGCGTCAGCCGCTGGCGTAGCTCCTTGGGAGAACACCTGTCTGCGACGCAGACGGCCTGTGTTCGATTCCCGCTCGAACCCAGCTGGTGTTCTTTCGATATTAACCTAAAGGACTTGGAGGAATCGTAAATTCTGAATCCTAAAGTGTGTTACAGCTAAAAACGTTCCTATCTGGTCACGCGAAATGTTGATCAAACGCGAAGAAGAATTGTTTCAGCTTAATCAGAGAGGAAACGGAGGCTTTATTTCCGTACACCTCTGGCGCGTACCTGATACGCCGAGTTTTCAAGTCACGACAAATATTTTACCTCCAGCTGGAACAGCTTCACTGTTAAAGAAAAATGCAACGTGGCACGTTCATCCATGGCGAAAGGGTTAAGTGAGTATAGACGCAGAGAAATCTGTCGAGTCACTTGTCTGCCATAAAGCGATGCACATATGTGGGCACATATGTGGAGAGACGTTTATTCAGGTTGAGGAACTGCCATTTCATGCGACCGCAAAAATGGACCTGCTATGGAGATACTGCGCGGCATTTTTACCGTTGATACCGACTACGCTGATGCCGCAACCCAGAAACCACGAGAAACGCTGCCCCCGTCACGGTGGTCTATAGTGGCCGGTCACTTGGCTGCTGATCCAAAGTTCGCGGCATCAAATGCCGGCCGCGACTGCCTCATTTCGATGAAGGCGAAATAATGAGGCCCATGTAATGTGCGATGTCAGTGCACGTTAAAGAACCCCAGATGGTCGAAATTTCCGGACCCCTTTACTACGGTGTTTCTCATAATCATAGCGTGGTTTTGTGGCGTAAAACCCCAGAAATTATTACGAGAAAGGATGTATATGTGATTTAAGGCGAATGTACTCATTGGGACATATTTTCGTTGCGATGAGGATATTCAGATGGGGTAGAATTACGCTACAAGTTCGCTATCTACAGAATAGGACCACGTTTATCTATCTAAAAGAAAACAAAAAACAAAACAAAGAAACTAGCTGCTCCCTCTCCCCTTTTTTTTTTCTTAAGAAAACAACAACAAATAACGACCGTTTAGATCTGGTCTACGACCAAGAAGGCACTAATGCGCTTTGCTTGTGAGGAGATGAGTGTGCGATGTTTACAGCCTTCTTCTGGCTCGCGTCCGTTCAGCAGTGTATAAATGAATGGGTACCGCAGCTGATAAAATCGAATCTCTCTGTAAAATAATAATAACGCAGCTCCTAGATAAAGCAGCGTCGGTAATAATATTACTTTTAAAAAATCCCATTGTGGAAGAATTCTTCGAAAGTTTGAGTACATTAGTAATAACCTTCGAGTTTCTCGAGCACCTTCATTATTCCAATGAAGTCTGAGTAAAATTACGGAACTGTTCAAAAACAGAGCATTGTTATCATAGTGCTCTAACTTTTCCATGGAATGCGAGCTCAGTATTCAGGTGTACAAATGGCTCGTATGCTGGTATTTTTTCGCAACAGCGAATTCCAGCCACTCCGGATGATAGGCATACTATATCAGTAAAGGCATGCCAGCTGATGGCATATGAATAGCACTTTCGAGCAAATGACTTTTGTAAGTTTTGTTCTATAAACCTGCAACAATAATAAAAGCGACCATGCATATGAAATTAATAAAATATTTAGTTCTTAATTATTTAAATTACCGCTTCAGCGTTCGCGCGTTATTTCATTACATAAATATTTAGACTTCTTGCTCACGATTCGTTAGATACATTGCTTTTGGTTATTTTTTTCGAATAACGTTGATGACCTATAGTCACTGCAATCGTTGAGGAGTGAAAGATAACAGCAGAAAAATTTCGAACATTCGAAATTGAAGCAGCACCACACAATTTGGCTCAGCAGAATACTCTGCAAAACTTAGATAAAGGAAGTGCTACATAAGAAAAATAGCAGGGTAGTTGCTCAGCATTTTCTGGCTTGTAATGAATGTTCGTTTTTTTTTCCTTTGTTCATGCTTATTATTAAAAAGTAACTGCAAGTACACACTCGTGGAGTAGGAAGCGCCTAAAACTAGAGAAAGGGTAAAATCCTGCATCACAAGGTTCTTATGGAAGGTGGTATAGTTGTAGACGCCTATAGGGTCTAGTTGGCGCACTTAGGCCCAAGTATCGTCGTCTGTCTCTCTCTCTCTCTTGTGGGCTGTATTTCTTAGGCAATCCATCCTTTTTTTCCCTCTCATTTAGCATAGTCCGGGGATCTCAGGGGCGCGCATATTTCAGATGCACTAATGAGGCAGTTACACCGCGTTAGCGGAGCTCACATTTCCTCACAAATGCCGGCGTTCCCAAAGAAGCGTCCACGTTCCACTTCGTCAGTTGGGTTTTAACTTGACTTTCATGTATACATAACGAGTACTGTTCCACTTCCGGGAAAGTAGCAGAAGCCAGCGCTCGTGGGCTCTCAGGGCACATTATTAATAGGATGGCTTTGAACGTTACGGTGAGGGCTTGCTTGGCGACTTGCTCAATTTGGAATAATCGCATCGAGTCTGTCTGCCGGCAGCGCTATGCATACGTCACCACCAGCGATTGAATTAGACGTAGTAGTGAGGAGAAATATGTGAAGTGAAGCTCTAACGCGAGGCTGTCTGATTGTTGAAGACTTCTGCCCACAGGTGACGCCGAGACCTTGCGCCACTGTAAATTGGAAGAGACGCAAGGAAGTGGGAGGCGGACAGCGTTCGCGTGCTTCAGGATGCAGTCGCTGCATGAATACGGCTGTCTTCAGTGAGGCAATTACGGGAGTCGAGAGACGGAAGGTATAACCAACTTGAAGTATCAGAGGGGACATTCCTCTCACTAATTTGGAAGACGCTGCACACGGCACCAAAATATTCCGGCTTGCTCACATTGGCCTGCGTGTATGCCTTACGAGTTCCCATGTATACGAGGTAGCGAGTCTTAGCGTTCCGCCGGGAGAGTCGCGCCTGCTTAAGTGGGTTGGATGATGCACGCGGAGAGCTTAGTCTGATCCGCCCGTGTGCGTTGAAGTGAGCGTAGGTAAAGTGGGGCGCAAGTTCGCGTATCCTGCTTCTGAAGTGAGTTTGTGTAAGGAAGAATGTGTACAGGGATCGAGATATGAGAAGGAAAATAGTAAATGCTGGGAAGTGAAGCTGCAGGGGAAAATGATGTAGTTTGTTGCCTTATACAGAGGGGAACTGGGAAGTAGAGAGAGAGAGAGACAAGGAAAGTGAAAGGCACTCGTCCGGTTTGCTACCATGCACAGAGGGAAGGAAGCGGAAAATACAAGGAAGGAAAGGTGAGAAAACGAACAGTACTTCCTCATCCGAGAGTGCACGTTGGCACTATAGTCGAAAGACAAAACCAGTGTAGAGAAGGGCAAACTAGGAGCACTGACACATAGGCGCAGTCAGTCGCTCTCTTCACAGACTCTTGCAGCAAGGTTCACTTGAAGGACGAATTGTAGATGCAGTTAGTCTTGCATTACCGAAGGGCTCTTCTTTGTCTCCTTTCTTTTTTTGTGCTGTCTTCATTTCTTGCCCTATTTTTGCTAGTCCGCAGTACCGGATCTATATCCCTGAACGAACACCATTGGAAGCTTCAGTGACAAGAAAGCTGCTACAGCGTCTTTATTAATGTTCCGACCCCAAAAGTTGGGACCCCACAGTGCTGCTGCAACCGTATTCTTGGTACATGCGCAGTATCACGAAATTTCTTTCACGTATAAGCTACAATAAAAAAAGAAAAGAAAAAGGTTTACGAGCTCGAAAATCGATTTTATGATTCTTGATATTGTTTGATTTGCAACGCAATGGTAAAACTTCACACAGTTATCCCCTCTTCCTCTCTGCATCTTTTTTTTTAATGTTAGAGAGAAGGAAACGAAATGCGGTCAAAGACACTTCCAAATTGCAAATGCGACGTTTCGAAACCTGTGCGTTCTCGTTATTGACATGAGAGAGGTAAGACACCGCTGTTTATCTATAAGCAAACATTTGCAGTAGCGACCGCGGATAGGGCGACATAACATTTCCTTCCTGTCCTGTTAAACTTACTATCAGGCGTTGTCTGTACTGAAAAAGGTCCCAGGAGGAGCCGAGTAGAACGGGTATTTTTCTTAGCGATTATCGATGGGTCATTCTGGTCTGGGCGATGAGCATATGCCTCCACATGGCCTACAATCACGTTTTACTGACGTTTATTCTTGTTTATATCCTGCTGCTGCTCTTTTTATCCTCCCCCGAAGTCTTCTTTTAGTCTTCTCCGAAGTAGGCGGTATTAGAGTCGCCATGGGGAACTTTTGTATGTGATACAACGAAAGTGGTGGTCGGATCGCGTTGGCCTGAAGTTAGTGCGGGTCAATAAAAAAAAGGTCACACAACTGACCTGAGTAAGTGAAGCAACAACTGTACCTCGGTCGTTTGTGTAAGGCTTGTGCACTTGGCCATATTAGCCAAATCTAAATATAGAGCCTTACTTGCTCTGCAGCTATTGTTTTCGCACTAGTGGCTTCGCGAGCCCACGGCGGTCCGGCCTTGGGCACACTGTAATTGGATAAAGCAATTTAACGACAGCCCATACATCTACGTTAGGAATGGGGTGCTAAAGGAACATGGGCCGCATGGCCACTGGGCGCCCATCTGTTTCCGCGTGCTGTCTCCGTGAAATCTTTTTATTTATTTATTTTTCGCTTGTTAGACGAAGCGTTACACCAGTGCACGTTAGGCAAAGAAGAAGCAACTGCCTTAATCGCGTCAATCATTTCGGAAATCGGGAGAGCAAACGAGACGTCGCTTGTAAAAAAAATACATACAAACAAAGAAAGGAGGACAAGGGATTATCGGGAAGATGGCGGTAGATGCGAAGATACCCTGTCCCTGGTGTTCCGCTTCTAGGAATTTTCGAAGATTGTTAGAGGCCCTAGACTTTGTTAAGCTTTGAAAACACAGAATTTGGCTTTTTCATTTGTGCTTGTGGGTGCTTGAGCCGCAAGCTTTTCGCCTGGCAAATTACTGAGAAATATGCCCGATCCTTCAATCTCTTTTGCTGTGATAGCTGCATGCTGACGGGAGAATATATTCGGAAGGGTGCTTTTCAGGCATGCACAATGTTTAAGTGGAAGTTAGACATCTAAAAAAAAAGCGAGAGAGAATATGTAGATGGATGGGACGGAAAAGGTGACAAATAAAGGTCTTAAAAAATTACCAGGGAAGCCGTATAGAGATACTCACCCGGAAGTTTACATGAGTAAAAAAAAAATATGGACGAAGGCTAAATGAGCTGGAGATGGTGAACCGTAGCAACTCCCTCGCGGAGGACCGCACTGTTTTGCCCTCAGTTTTCAAGCCGTGACATCAGCACATTCAATAACTGGCGATTCTATTATGTTGGGTTACAAAAAATAACAAATAAAATAAAAATAAAAAACAGAAAACAAAACGAGGCTGCTCGAAACACTTTTCTATCTGCACGAACGGTGAGCGCCTGGAATACCACGATAATGCACAACTAAAATATCTTTTGCCCGCCCGTGCTCGACGCATTTATCTTCATGGGACCGGCTACCAGTTTCATTACAGAAGAGAAACGGTAAAACTGACCCACTTTTACAACATTGAAGGCTTCCACAGGACTCCCCCATAGTTGATCACGCTGGCTATAGGAGGTTGTCGACGAAGTTACTTTCGTAATCATTTATCATTTTCACCATCACTTATCGAACCACTGCTTGATAAGGCACACCTCGTGGAGAGACCTCTCTCTGGTCATGGCGTTCCCACCATTCCATTTATTGCTTCTGTTTAGCCCTTTTATACGACCACTCCCCCAGTCAATCGCTTGGAAAATTTACCTTCTCAACATGAGTTTATTTTTGTTTTTTTTCATTTGTGGAATACGACATGCCGGCTTATCGGCATTGGCAGAGCCGAAGTTCGTTGTTTAATAATATTTTCAATGTTTCTCTTTCTTCGTGACTACTACACTGCTGCATCCAGTTATCAAATAGGTTACAGATATATATGCATATATTCCTGTACTATGCATCAGACACAACTGCTCCTAGTGTGCTGACGGGGTTCGTTCTGACACTGTTCCTGAAGCTCTCAGAAGTTGAAACAAACACATGGAACAGGGCAAGCGCTGAGTTCTAACAAATGTTTATTTGAAACGTTAACCTATATTAAGCTATGCGCGTCAGGACAACTGGAGGACATCAGGCGCCTGGTTTGTTTTGTATGTGTTTTTTACGTGAGATGAAGTACAGAAATTGTGCGTATAACTGAAAAAAAAATACGCCCTAGACGAGGCCCTTGAACTTAGCATGTTGTTAAAGCAAGTATGGTTTAATTGCAATCATTGGGGAATGAAACATGTTGTTTACATTTTATGCCGCTATCGGCTCTTTGAGCGCATTACTTTTCTTCGTCATGCTTTCGAAAATGAAGAAAAGAAAGGTTGTTGAACTGTAGAAAACGAAGGAATGTCAACCTGAGTGGTTGTTAAGTGAAGTGTCGTAACCTCGACAACGCTCATGTAATTCTAAATGATGTCTTTTCAGTTGGACTGACTCTGTTTGTTGTGTATATCTGCCGAAGTATGCACCTGGTATGTACAAAGAGACAATAAAGCAAAAAAAAAAAAAGAAATCCGACAGTGATAGAGAGGTTTGGGGCCGGGTTCGTAATCCGGAGGTTCGATGCCCCAGCCTGACGACATATTTTTAACTCCGTTTTTTTTCCTGCGATGCGAGTTACGACGCACGAATTACGAATAGATAAAACACGTTCGCTGTTAATGCGCAAAAGAGGCACAGCTACAGTACATGCGACTACAAAAAATAATTGAGTGCATTCAATATTGACTCAAGAAATGCATCGAAAGTTAATTTCGTCCAGATCGGGCATGGTCGCCAGGACTACTCGTTTATAGAATTTTTTGGGTTTGCCCGCTTATGCATATGAAATAGCGCAGCTGCCATTTGATAGAGTGTTAATTCGTGTTCTAGATATAAATAAAAGATGTCTGAACCAAGCAGCAGGTTGAGCATCCGATGGCAGCTATAATTAGGCACAAATTCACGAACGTTCTGCGAGTGTTCTAAACAAGTCGCGCTGCTTAACACGAACGCTCGCAGTGGATTTGGACGCGGCTAACTTGAGTATGTAGTGCAAAAGTTATTTTTCTCCCATATTTAAAATCAGACGGTCTCACTAAAGCCACTTTTCATTACGTTATCCGATAACTAAATTAGGCACCTATACTTGGTAAACATGTTCAGACGCAACAAGAAACGAGGAAAGGAGTAGAAGCAGGAAACACACAGACGAACGCCAACCGCGCTTCGCATAGTTCCTTAGGAGGAAACTATAAGGAAACTATAGCTTCCGACTATGTATAGTCGTATCGAGTATATATACAAATTTCTAATGACCTTCGAGAGGCAACCTATCATAAGCCATTAGGAGCGCGCTTTTTCAACCTGTAGATTCAGTGGAATATAGAGCTCATGTATGCAAAACTTTGCTGAAGCAAATGTATTTAGTCCGGAATTGGCGAATGGTGCGATAGTGTAATTGGTTGAATTTGCATAAATTTTCTCTCCCAAGTGCTCTTCGCCAGTAGACTGGCCGCATTTACTATGAAATTGTTCGCTATCGTTACTGACTAATTTATTCTTACGAATAATCCTACTGTGAGGGCCCTTTGCGAATGCGGATCAACCAAATACCTGCTATCAGCGGCGAGCGCTCGAACTCACCGAAGAAGGGCGCACGCCTGGATTAAGGGAGCTTTGCGGATACGAGCGCCGGTTCCCGTGGAAGGGGTTTGCGACGTAGCAGGCGGGACGATGAACTCGGAAGTTGCGCCGTTTATCAGCCGAAAGGAAGCGAAGAGACTCCTGTCGGGACTATAGCGCAGCGATGATATTTCCGGTAGTTAAGGTCGCTGAGTACGCTGCTTTCGAAAGGGAGATATAAATGACGCCATTTCATTTCGATACCTTCCACTGCAGCGGCCATTCTCCACACTGCACTGCGTCTATCAAATATTGTTCCACCTGGAAAACAGTGAAGAGTGAGGTGAATAAATAAGAAGGCGGCGCAAGACCAGTGCAGCAATTAAACTTGCGCTCGTCTCTGCGATAGGGGACAGCTGGGAAGTTACGTTGTCAAAACATGATGGATGGCGATGTTTCAGAGGCTGTCGTCAAGGGACAACAACAACAACAACAACAACAACAACAACAACAACAACAACAACAACAACAACAACAACAACAACAACAACAACAACAACAACAACAACGAGCTATCAATCATTGCTCTGAAGCATATCTCTACGACAGATACCGCTGTTATAACGGGTGCGATACAATAGTATAATACTCAGGTTGTTCCAACGTGGCTTACAGATGGAAAGTAAAATAACACTTGAAAGATCTAAGTGGAAAGCCGCTGGACCACCGTGGAGGGGCTGCGGAGTGTGTGGGTAGATCGCTTGAATGAGGCAAATCATGGTTGCCTTGCCACGGTGGTCTCGTCGCTTTGGCACTCGGCTGCGGATCCGGAGGTCGCGAGATTGAATCCCGGCCGCGGCGGCTGCATTTAGAGGGAGGCGAAAAGTTGAGGCCCGTGTGCTGTACGATGTCGGTGCAAGCTAAAGAACCACAGGTGCTCGAAATTTCCGGAGCCCTGCACTGCGGTCTCTCTCATAATCATATCTTGGTTTTGGGACTAAAACCCCATAAATTATTATTGTTACAAATTGTGGGGCCACCAATATCATTAAGGTAATGCATTGGATTGGTAGGGAGTCTGTGGGCAATAACGGGTCCCCTCCCCCTATTTACTCAAAAAATGTTGCATATACTAACTAAAAGTTTATTATCAAACTATGCAGTATTACATCATCTTTATGCCTCAATTTACTCACGTACGCGGACCTCGTTTTGTTTGTGTCCACCCTGGTTGACACAGCTTACATATTATAACGAGATATTAGCGCTTCCCGATGTAAGGCTTGGAGACAAGTGCAGTGCACGCTCGGACGAACGGGAAATTCCGCGAGTGCGTGTGAACGTACGAGTGTTTGTTGTTCGAACCGCCGTTAGTCCGAGAAGTGCCGATGAGAATTTCTTGCCGCTGTTGACATAGGAACGGTATCTGCCGTATAGCGAGAATGCACTTTCAACTGTTTGTTGCTCACTTCGACGCGTATGGAACACAAGTCTTTCTTTCATTCCACTTCCTTTCGTAGTGTCGTTCTTCTGTCAGCGGCAGTTCTATCGTAGCGATGCCTAAACTGCTTTTCGGGAGGTTCTGCCGTTGACATTTTCGGCAGTGGCATGTAAGGGAAAGTCCGAGAGAAATGAGAAACAGCAATCGTCAGGAAAATATACGTATATACCTACACGAAGGGATGAATGACCACCTTCTTTTGTTTCTTGATCTTGTGTGGCGAAAAGGTCAACCACGACGGACGTTCTTTTCTTACCGCCTATATAGGTAGCAGCCCCGTGACGTCTCGACAGCCGAAGGGGACTGCAAGCACCCGATATAATTGATTGAGGAGAACGCGAGATGAAAGGAAAGTGGAATGAACCATTAGTTGCGGTGTTGTGCTGTTTCGAGAGACATCGCGACTACGACTTCGATTGTGCCAAATCACCGCACATTGAGGGGAAAAAAAAAAACAGAAAAAATTCACAGCATATCCACGGAGTGAATGATGATGAGTGGGCGAAGCTCGGGAGGTTCATCGTAGATCGTGCCGAGTTCCGGATTAATTTAGTTAACGCGCACGCTACGAATCCTTATGGTTCAACTACGCACAAGGGAAATCTCCCACCGGCACTTCATTGCAAGTCAAGATCCATTGCCTATGTATATATATGGGTGGCCGGTGAACGGTTCTCCAGCGCGAGCAGTCGGTCTTTTTCAATCAAGGAACTCGCTAGAAGACGCTGCCTGCGTCAAGCTTGTCTCTCGCGGGTGAGGGCGCGTTCTCCTTCTTTGCGAGCTGGTAGCGCGTTCATCGAAGAAAGAGCGTTTCGATAGTCAACGCGCGCCTTTCGCTCTCTCTGTTTCTCTCTCTCTCTCTCACAAGACATCAGATGGAAGAGTGAGAGAGCTCGCGCGCCGGGAGGCACGTGCCGAGGGCGCGCCTCCTACACGTAGCATCGTTAATTTCTTTGAAGGTAACGCGCTACTAGGAACAACGGACGGACAGACGCAAACCTTAAGGAGCTTCGCCCCTAAAACAAAAGCTCGGGCTCGAGCGTAGGTGTTCGCGAGTTACTTATTTCGGAAGGAATTTCATTATTACTAAGCTCGTGCTCGGTGCCATCGTTCCGCCCACGAGAGTCACGTGTCATATCTGTTTTTCGGAACACTGCTCGCTGCACCGTAGAGTTTCCTACTAAAATACTAGAGGGAAATGTGGCGTTGGTGTCCATGGGAGTTTCAAACAAGGCGGTTGAGCCAGCATGGGAATGATGGGTATGACGTGGATTTGCCTATAGTCTTCGTTCTTCTGGCTTCATATCACTTTGCGACTTCGTAAAATAGGTCGTTCACGACAGAATATTGCACTGAAACAGGAGATTTCGGAATAATTATGCGCATGCGCAGGTACTTTTTCCTTTTTCGCTGTTAGAAAAATACTGAACCCTCAGAAATTTATCAATATTGTGAGATATGGCAATGTTGGCTTCCTACTACTTGTGCCCAGATTTAGCAGCGTCCATGAAAGTTAAAGTTACATGGTTGCGTTCGAACTTGAAGGTTGTTGCTCTTGTAAGTGACGTGTTAACGTTTTCAAATATGCAAAAGGTAGATGCGTCTTCTAAATATAACTAAGGGGCTTTCGCTCGCTTCTTTAAGCGCAGTGCAGGTGCTCCACTGCATTTTTAAAAACTAACTATACGGGTCAAGCCGCTGCGCGAGGCGGTAGCAGAAGCGCAGTATCGCCCATCTTTTGGGGGTTGGTTTTGTGCAAAAATGTGATGCTAAATAAACAGCCGTGCCGTTAAACTCCGTCGGAAACTGCGCCTGAGCCTTGATATGAGCTGACTTTTTGAGCGTCGTCTGCAGGCATGTCTGCCTATCGCCCACTCGGCGTCTATATATACTAGGAACGATAACTGTGGTCCTGCTTGGCGCGTTCTGTCGGCGTTGAATTGATCAGACAGCGTAATTGAAATGCCGTAGTACAAGATATTCGAATAGACTTGTCACAGGGAATGTATGTGCAGCTGTGAAAGCGGCTCCATGCTTACAGATTCTGGCGCATCTGATATAAAAGAAAAGAAAAAAGAACATCAAAACCGCAACGATAATGTTCGCGAGACGGAGCGCAAATATTTCCAAAGTAATATACCACTGGTGAAAAATATGTGGTAGCCATCCATCAACAAACGCAACAATCAGACTGCATGACACTTCATCATTGCAAACGACTTTAGTACTAGCGACAGTCTGATAATCTCTAGCAGTAAAGCGTACACTACAGCCGCTGTCTTCGTCGCGTAATTAAAAAGTGTATTAATGTCACCCACGTCACTGAAGCCAAAAAGCAGAAATGAACAATTCCACCAGAACGTTTGAAGCCGCAGGCACGAAGACTAGACAAATCCATGTCATACCCATCATTTCCACGGAAGCTTCATGATCGCAGCGCCAGATTTACCTCTAGTATTTTAGTAAGAAACTCTATGCGCTCCACTATCTCGACGGCGCACTTGAATGGCTCGAGTCCGTAGTCGGATCGCCTTGTTATTATTATTATGATTGTTTTAATATCGGTGAAAGATGGAGTTTTGTAAGCTGTTCGTGTTTCTGCAGATCTGTATAAACTACAATTGTAAGTAATAAAGCATTGTTTTTAAGCAAGACAAGAGAACCTGGTTTTTCTTGGTTTTTCTTTATACTTGGAGTTTGACGCATATCACCAAGAATTGCGTCACCGGTGATTTCCTCGCGACTTTCAGGGCGAAGTTAAAATCCTATTGTTTCTTTTTTTTTTCGTGAGGCACAAGCATGCTCATTTCCGTTAATATAAGAAACGATCTTCTAATTTTCACCACAACCAAAAATAATTCTCCTAGTGGTAGACAGTCCGTTTAACACTCTCGTGCAGTGCTAAAGCGCAGCGGTGGAAGTTAAAAAAAAAATGCCCCTTAGGATTCCAATCTGGCAAGCGTCGTTATTGGCGGTGGGTTGTCAACTGGCTAACACTCACACAATTAAAGTGCGCTCCCTGCAGGTTATAGCTGCTGATTCTTTAAATGCATATATACCTTTCCCGGCTAATTATTTTGTCTCGACTGCTCCTTTCTTCTATTTCTATTGGCTGTAAGCCTGTTATACCTCTTTGGGGCATGAGTTACCTACATATTATCCGCATTAATTTTCATTACTTTCCATTTTAAAAGAATAATTTAGCGATGGATGGTTATGGTCTCGCAAGGACAGATATAGATGTGTCAAAAGAGAGCCGCATTCGGGTTACGTGAAACGATAAAGCGAGAACCTCCTTCCCCGCCCCTGCGGGCGGGATAGAATCCTGGCCGTGGCAGCTGCATTCCATCATCATAAGCCTATTTTAAGTCCATTGCGAGACGAAGGCCTCTCCCAAACACTTCCAATTCGCCCGGTCATGACCGAGTTGATTACAGTTTATGCCCACGAACTTCTTAATTTCGTCGCCCCATCCAACCTTTTGTCTGCCTCTGTTGCGTTTTCCTTCTCTTGGTATCCATTCCGTCGCTTTTTCTGTCCATCTGTTATCTGTCCTCCGCGTGACATGTCTTGACCAAATTCAGTTCTTCCTTTTCTTGACCAAATTCAGTTCTTCTTTTTAATTGATATAAGAATATCAGCTACTCCTGTCTGTTCCCCTATCCATTCTGCTTGTTTTTTTATCTCTTAGAGTCACACCTAGCATTTTTCTTTTCATTGCACGCTGCGTGCTCCTTAATTTCATCTCTAGTTTCTTCGTTATACTCCATGTTTCTGCACCGTGCGTTAGTACCAGGAGAATGCAGTGATTGAATATTTTTTGATTTAATGACAGTGACAAGTTTCTAGTCATGATTTCGGAATGACTTCCGAATGCGCTCCGGCCCATCCTTATTTTACGGAGAATTTATTTTTTATGGGTAGGCTTGCGTTTTAGTAACAGCCCCATATTCATTCGCACATTCTAAAGGCTCATTGATAATTTTAAATCACTGTTCATTAGATAAATTGTTGTCCATAATTTTGGTCTTTTGCCTATTCATTTTTTGTCCTGTATTACCACTTTGCTAGTTTATGTATTTAGTCATGTTTTATAGTTCGTCTCCGTCATTGCTAAAGAGCACAACGTCGTATGCAACTGAGATATTGTCCGCCTATTCTAATTCCCTTTACTTCCCAGTCTAGACGCCTGAACACTTCTAGGCAAGCAGCGAATAATACCGGGGAGATCGTATGTGAAGGCGAAATGTTGAGGCCCGTCTATGCCGTGCGATGTCAGTGCACACTAAAGAACCCTAGGTGATCGAAAGAACCCTAGGTGAGCCCTCCACTATGGCATGCCTCATAGTCACATCGTTTTTTTGGGATGTAATATCCCACAAAGTATTAATAATTATATGCCGATCAACTGAAGCAACACGGAAATACAGTAAACCCTTCAGTTGTGAGTCAGCGCTCGTTGCCCCGTTCCTGTCTTGTCCCTGTCGTGGTAGTTCAAATCTCTAGCATGTCGTTCAAGAAAACGGCAACTGTCGACTATATTCGCTGTGTTCTCGAAATAGCTTCTGGCCCTGAAGTGCTCACTGCGGGATCTGTCGTATAGCGGGCTCTTTACTTTCTTCTCTGGTTACTTCTTGCTTCAATACACGGGCGTCTATAGGAAGAAACTAGTCGTCCGCGTTACCTTCTTGCTTTTCAGTATTACTGCTTTTGGCTTCATCTTTCTCTGTATTCGCTTGTTTCCCCAGAATTTTATTGGCGCTTTCCGTATACGACACAGAGACAACGCCACTTGTACTGCGTGCGCTTAAAAAAGAATGAAGGAAAGAAAAGGGTCTTAGCCCACTTAGGAGTAATGCTTTATTCACGTTGCTTTAGAGCCTTTATTTCGGGGTTGTTTATCCAAGTCTCATTCGTCGCTCTTTCTCCAACCTACTCCGGAAGCAGCTGCAGCTCAGCGTGCAACCTTCTTTTATATCAAGATTTGCTAGTAGACGCTGTTGTGACGTCACCTGTTACGACACGTTTACTCAAATGTACGCCAGCCAGATTTCGTTGCAGCGCAAACGATTCACTTGTTCGCTGTTCAGACGAAAACCGCTAATATCCGTCATGGACTTTTGCTTGAGAGGTCAGAAGTTAATTGCTTTCGGTTTCAAACGTACGCACTAAGGCTGAGCAATATTTTTGTTTATAAGGTTTCAGGGGAGACAAAAGGGAGGCGAAAAACAAACACTCGATATAACTTAATAAGAATAAGGTGCCGGCGATTGCAACAGTCCAGTACTTAGATGAAGAGGCTCATATCCTTCGAAAGCTTGCCCTTAGGCATGATGGGTTGGGATAAAAAATAAATAAATTGAATTCATGAATGAAGTCCAGGAGCGAAAGATGCAACGGTCCATGGATCTCACGACCTAGATCAGGCCAGGCCGGAGGCCTCCCATTGCCCTATGGAAGCACGCATTATTATCATTTTTCTTGCGCTTTAAGAACGTTAGTAGTTTACACGCGGCAGAAAGATTCAATATATTGGCATTGGCACGCCGTTGTGGGATGTGTAATTCAAGCAAGTTTTGGTAATGTATTTGCGTAATAATAGGTGCAGTGGTTATAGTGTTTGCGACATTCTGTGATTGATTTGTGGGGTTTAACGTCCCAAAACCAGCTATGATTATGAGAGACGCCGTAGTGGAGGTCTCCGGAAATTTCGACTACCTGGGGTTCTTTAACGTACACTGATATCGCACAGTACACGGGCCTCAACATTTTGACTCCATCGAAATGCGCCCCCCCCCACGGTGGTCTAGTGGTTATGGCACTCGGCTGCAGATCCGAAGGTCGCGGGATCGAATCCCGGCCGCGGCGGCTGCATTTCGATGGAGGCGAAATGTCGAGGCCCGTGTGCTGTGCGATGTCAGTGCACGTTAAAGAACCCCAGATGGTCGAAATTTCCGGAGACCTCCACTACGGCGTCTCTCATAATCAGAACTGATTTTGGGACGTTAAACCCCACAAACCAAACCAATCCATCGAAATGCAGCCGCTGCGGCCGGGATTCGATCCCCCGACCCTCGGATCAGCAGCCGAGTACCACAGCCACTAGACCACCGTGGCGGGGTAACATTCTGTGAAAGTACGTGAGATTTGAAACACTATACCACGTGAATGGCGTTTGCGCGCCGTGAGATTAGCGCTCTCGAACATGCTACGACAGAACGATCGATAATGCGTGCGATAATGCGTGCGAAGGCACGATCGGGCCGAGAGGACGAAAGGTGAGGTCGCATCATATAAATTTCTATTGTGGTGTGTCCAGTACTGTCTGTCTGCGCTCATCGTCGATCGTTCTGTCGTAGCTTGTTTGAGAGGACTAACATGACGGCGCGCGCAAGCGCCTCGGCACGTAGTACTTCTTCAAATCTCGCGCATTTTCTTAAAAGCTCGGAAAAATTAAAACCACTGCTTCCTACTCTTGTGCAAGTACATAATCCTGACAATAACTGGCATGCCCAGCAACTTCTTCACTGAACATTTTGCAGTAAGGGAGACATTTGAAATTTTAGTTAAATAGTCAATAATGATTAATATGCTGAGCTTATTTTAAACATAGTCTTGAAATTTTGAAGACGTTGGAAAACGACACTTAGGCGGCTGCATTCTCAAAACGCACGCGTGGATATTTTTAATGCTTGGCGCGTGTTAACTGAAACACCGTTTATGCACCTTCAACTTCCAACTGTGGTCGCGTTCTGCTAGTCGGTGAGTCAAGTGATGCAAATGCAAAGTAATAAAATAATGAATACCATCCAATAACACGGCACAGGTGTGCCATCTGTTCTAACAGATTCGCTGTGCGCTCGATGAATTGTATTTCTGTGCACTTACCTGAACATATCGGAGTACGCGTCTATACACAAACCGACTGGAATGCACAAAATGTACATGCTCTGGTAGAGTTCAACAACCTTAGGTTTAAAAAAAAATACACAAACGAGAAACTGAAAGGTGTTGCGCGGTGAAGTGTCTTTTATCGAAACGGCTTTATTATGAGAGGGAAGTTTTGTAAGGAAAAAAAAAAAACAGGCCTAAGAAGAAATGGAAACTCCTCGATGACTTTTTGAATAGATACCGCTATAATAGAAGCATTGATAAAATAACTTATACACAACAGACTTATACTGGGTCATCCTCCATAGATAATTCATTTAGTGATTACTCCTATGAGATTCTCAGCAACAGTCCGGTAACATCATTATACACTTTCACTTGTTGTAATCGTACGTTGTTTCTCTTTCCCTCCTCTGCTGATGAGGTCTGTTCGACCATCCTTAATCTGCAAAACTTTATCCCCGGACTAGATTATATTTCTGCTTATCATTTAGAACGTGTTGCTCATTGTATTGTCGAAACATTAAGGAGCATGATTAATGTAATTTTTAAATGTATCACTTTTCCTAGCTTACTTAAAGAGGCGAAATTAATACCTGTATATAAGAAAGGGTGATAGGGCGGAGGCCGTTAATTACCGTCCTATTTCCATTTTACCTTATATTAGTAAAATTATCGAAAAATTATTTCTTAAGCGTATTAATTCCTGCCTTAATAAACTTGGCTTTTTGAACAACTGCCAATTTGGTTTCCGTCCGGGTAGCTCAGCTAACCTAACTTTACAATCATTAACCGGTTACTCAAAGTGCTCTATCGACATTGGAAAATTTCTCGGTTCTGTATTTCTTGCCTTCACTAAAGGATTTGATGCCACTAATCACATACCTCAGCACATCGGGGTATTTTATTTATAAGTATTTTATTTACCAAATAGAATCCTTGGGGATAGCCATCCATCTTTAACGTTTTTACAAGGTTACTTACTTAAGTGAGAACAATTAGTTTGCATAGGAGGCGATTATTCTAACAATAAAATAATTAACAAACGGGTGGTGCACCTCATTGAATATATGGGTATGAGCTAGTACACCCAATGGTAACCTAAAGTCTACCTCACTCAGCAAAAAGTGCACAAAACGCTAGAGGCTAGCGCTGTTCAAGACCCGTAAGCGAACATTAAGGTCGACGTGGGAGTTTTTGTGGCTTTCCCACGTACAACGTGATTCGTGATTGAACTGTGCGCGGCCGGAGTGTATGGGGCACACACTTCTTGACCTTGCACATAGCGCTTAGAGTATTCGAAAGTGCATACTGTGTGAAAGCTTCCGTTCATGCACCAATATATATTAAAGGGACACCAGAGTGGAAGACAGCTTTTTGCGCATTTGTAGGTTAGCTTTTCGCGATACCAACAACACTAGTCTTGCGGGGAGAAGACGCTCGCTAAGCTTTAGAATGCGAGAAATGAAAATACGAGTGCCGACGCCGCTTCGAAGTTCCAGCACTCAAACGCGTGACGTCACAGATCTGTGACGACGTATATCAAAACCCACATAGCTATTTGTCGGTGAGAAAGACATACATTGTGTTCCTAAGGAAGCCAGAGACAGCACAGGGAGTTTCAGAATATATGCCAGGACGATTTTGGCGATAAGAAGAAAAAAGACGCTGGTCTTCCGACGTCATGAGGCCGAATTGCTGGTGCCAATTTCAAAACTATTCCTTTGACACTCATTTTCTCTTATGATATTGAACATAATATGGCAAAATTAGCTGCAATCGAGTTCTAGAAGTGATGACTGCAAACCAACTCACCTTTTTACTTTAGTGTCCCCTTTGAGGCGAAAGCCTTCACTGGCCCTTGTGAAGTGGAACGCGACCGTCAGTGTAACCGCTCTACCACATACAATCACAATCACCCCCCCCCCCCCAAAAAAAAAAAAGAAAAAAAAAAGAAGAACTCCCTGTAGTCTTGTTGACTTGATATGCCGAAGTTGGTATGGGCGAGCAGGAATGTAAGACTTATATGGCTGATGAGTCATGGCATCAAAACCAAAATAAGTGAAACGATAACACTGCAACATTGTGTATGCCTCACTTCGTAATATATGAGCGAACGTCAGAAAACAAGAAGGATGCGTTACGGATGTGCAGGCTGGTTCCCGTCTTCTTGTTTTTCGAAAGCGTAACGCTTGGCATGTTTGCACTTCAGAAGCAAATTATCGCACAGTGCAAGCAGTGTCCATAGCACACATGACCAATGTACGCGTAAAATGGAGCCCCTTCTCGTAGTTTTCTCGCCTATTTTGAAAAATTTCTTTATCTCTTCAGCTCAGGTATAACGTCGAGTCGTTTGCAGTAGCTAGATGATTATGAAGTTAACGGTACCACTCACAAGGAATATTTTTCTTTGGGCTGATACTGTTTATCGACAACCAAATGCGGGCGGGAACGCGGTGTGTACTCGCTGCCCGCGTGGCTTATACTCCTGAAGAAGGACCACAGCAACTACCACGAAATGATCGTATACTGGCTGAATGTCGCGTTTCTCTGTGGTTTTTCCTTTGATGCACGAATGCAGAGCATCGGCTTCTGTGATTCGCGGCGTGCTACTCAAACGTTCAGACACAGAATACCTTATATGGTTACGAGAGGCGAGTGGAAAGGACTTGAACGGAAGACGGAGAAAGGGCAGTTAACGAGATGGTCGGTTTAGCTTGCTAGCAAACTTGTAAGACGGCGTCTGCGCAATGAATCCTTTATATATGCGTTCTCGGAAGAGTGCCACTGGGAAATTAGTTTGATGTGTGGCGCGCTGAGCACTTTTCGCTTTCGGGAACTGAAAGAGCGCCACGCGGCGCGAAGTCGGAGTAAGAGCCATATGCGCCTCTTTCCTCTTTTTTTTACAGGATACTGCGAAAAAGAGGAAATGGACATTGAAAGTAAAATAATTACGAAAATATCCACCGCGTAATTTCGGGAAGCTTCAGAACCCCCCCGCATGTGGAAAGTGTTTGTCGCGCATGAAAGAGGAAAATGCGCGGAACCCATTTCTTCACTAGAGGCTTTCTGTGCAATAGATGATGTCGTTTGGCTCGTACCCATGAGGATTCACCTTTGCAACCTGGAGATGTGCGACTATAGGATCGCCCGGTGTTCCTGTGCATTCTTACTTTATCATCAGGCTCTATCCTTCGCCGTAATTCCCACAGCTCCCGATCCCCTCCGCTATATATACGTTCTCCTGATAGCTGACAGCGCACTCAATATTGCGCACAAGAAAGCACGTATCTCCTACAGGAGCACGTATCACTCAGTCTTCGAGCTATTTTCGTGCCTAATTCAGGAGATGCACTTGAAGTACGTAGACAGAGCTCGATATCGTTCAGTGCACCAAGCTACACTAACTCACGTATTACTTCATTCTATTTTTTGATCATCTCATCGTTCTGCACGTTTGTAGACAGGGTTTCGCGAGCTAAAGTGAGGCCGTTGTGCTGCGAACGCTCAATATTGAAGTGAATGTCGTGGCATTTTGGCAACAGTGTCGTCGCTGTGACAACGAAGCAACAGACATTTTTCTCACCGCTCTCGCTACAGCAGCAGCAGGAACATTGCCCCCTTTTGTGGCTGTGTTGCTAATGTTTGCATGCCAGCTGAGCACAGCGCGGCACTACATAGCAGGGTTCCCTTATTTGTTCAACCATCAAGGATAACACACACACACACACACACACACACACACACACACACACACACACACACACACACACACACACACACACACACACACACACACACACACACACACACACACACACACACACACACACACACACACACACACACACACACCGCCTTTCAAATGGAATCTTTTCAACATTTTTATTTACGTATGAGGCAATAGTACATTTCTGGACAGAAATTAAAGCATGCTTTCTTTACTATTGCGGTAACTTATTAAAGAACGAAGCTCTATTAGGAAAAGGAGAAGGATAGAGGAAAAGCAGGTTCGTTAACAATAACTGAGACATGTTTGCCCAGTGCAATGAGGAAGGGGAGGCAATGTTTGAGAGGAGAAATATCACTGTGGTGCCGCCGAAATGGTAAATGTCATGTCTTCGATGTGAAAGGCAGTCAATCAGTCGCGTGGTGTCCAGAAATTGCAGCAGCGCTTTTGTTGCTTTTCGTAGACGCGATGCGCAGTCTCGTGTTCCCAAGCTCTTGTGGACAGCGATATATTTTTTGTCTCATCGGTAGCAAAAGTCTTCTGCAGCGTCTACCTCGCAGCGGCGTTGATATAGAGCAAGGGCGTTGAAAATATCACGATGCTGGAGGCGTGAACAGAGACTGCGTTGAGGTTCTCCATGCGCAAGACAGGGGCTTGCGCGGGTCAGTTCACTCGCAAGAGCATTTGCGTCTGTGATTGTGTAGCTTGTTTATTCGGCGCTGCATTCCGTTTTGCATGGACCTTGCTACTCTAAACTCAGGAACTCACTTCGTGCTCCTGTATGTTTTTGCACGCGTCTTCCATAACATCTTGAAAAACTGACAGGTAAATTTTTCGAGAGGCCACCGGAGACGAAGCCTCTATTCGATCAGTTCTCATGTATAGGTCGGAATGTAATCGCTTCCACGTATTTCTATATCAGTGAATCACACTGCACTCTCGAACTCGGGCAACACGACACCAATGACAAATCTATAGGCAGCACCTACCGGTCGTTCCTCGCAGAAATCTTGGTCTACCGTCATTTATAAGACACAGGCTGTGGTCACTTGCAAAGGTCATGAGTTGGAAAGGCCTTTGGGATTTATCTTCGAGCTTCCTCATATCGACTGATGAGCGTGGAAGCCACCTGTTCCTGCTATTTCTGGAATACTATTTGCTTGTATCTTGCGATAAAATTGACGTGTAGGGTCAGTGTAGATGCCAATAAGCATGAAAGATAACTTCTTTATGTCGCCTTACGGCATGAACCCTGTTAAAATAGGCCGTCAAAGTTCCGGCTATGATAAATATAAAGGTATACGTATGGTTATCAGTGAGTGAGGTTGAAATGTTTTTTACATATCCTGCCTCACTGAAGGCAAAAAGAAAAAAAAAGTGGCCGATACCTCTATTATAGCAATTAGTATAAGACGAGAGTTTAATGGGTCCTTACAGACGCAGTTGAATGTTTTTTGTACAGCGAGAAAGTAAGCATATTTATTTCGGCGTTTTACTGGTATGACTCAGTTTGATGTAGTTGCACGTTCACGCCCATTGGCGCATCTCCTCCACTCCGAGGACTTACATCCATGGCCAACCCCTACTGGTAACTGAATTAGTTGATGCGTAAAGGCTGGACACAGTGGATGGTAAATGCCGAGCAACAACTGCATCAGTGCGTGTACACTTGGGAGACATTGACACGTCAACGTCGCAACGTCGTTGCTTTCTGTGGCGCTTAATGCAACAGTTCTCTCAGTCGGTGTCACCGCACTCGAATCAGTATCCAGCGGAGAAAAACCGTTGGTGCACGAAGGAATTGCACTACGCTCGCACAGAGGCTTCGTAAGATCATACAACGCGAAAGACAAACCGCGTCGTTGCATTGTCACCGAATGCAATCACTGCAAGCACCACGTTGCAGTGACAGCTTTCGCTGCGTTGAGACTACCGAAGCGATCACTAGGTTAGTGCCATGCTGCAGAATTCGCTTCACCGCTCCAAGATGGCGGCATCGTCCCAAATGCGTGCTCGTGGGAGCGAAAGTACGCATCCAAGGAGAGGGGGAGAGACTGATAAAAAAGAATGTGAGGCGCGTTCGTATACCCTTGACAACGTGCTTGAATAGCGCAGTCGGCAGAGCTCCCGGCACCTTCAATCCGGTAACGAGTGGTCGTGGGTTCGATTCTCAGCAAGACCGTGTCAACGAGAACTTTTCTGACAGTCTTTCTGTGACTCATACCCTGCGTCACTTCCGTGATGGAAATCCCGTGGTGAGGTCTTGGTGGACCCTGGCATAACAAACTTTCGTGTTAAAAACGGGTTCTCAAAATCCACAATCACAAAAACGTGCAGATATTTCATGATAAGCTGCAAACCATATGAGGACCGTCGTTACTCGGGAAGCCATTTCAGCTGCACGAAATAATATTTGTGTCTGCGTATATGCAATGAAGCCACGAGTAGAAGCGGCGCATTAAGGACAAGACTTGCGCAAGGGATTTCAATGACGAATGCGTTCATGGACATTCGTAGGGGCTTTGCCCGGGAAGAGAAACTTGTATGCAGCGTTGAAGCATTTTGTACCACAGCACAACACAGTGCGATTAGAGCAAGACATCACACTTCAGTGAAGAGTGGGGCTTGTAATTTCTTCTTTTAAGATGCACTATTAAACTTGTGGTGCTCGTTTTTCGTGAGAAAATGGGTTTCTCTGTGACTCATGGCTAAAGAGGCAAACGTCTCATTGCGCTTGCCTGTGCGAGACTCGGGAATATTGGTAAGTAAAAAGAAATCACAAATACATTTGCACTAAACGCACATGGCTCAGCTCTTGAAACGTGGTAAGGGCTCGCATGGCGGCCGGCGCTTTTCAATGAGAATGAATCGCGTGCCCCGCAAAGCGAGAAATGGGGCACTTGTCATTCGTTCGACAAGGAAACTCACGTGATCAAGTTATGATATCGCCACGTGATGGTAATGATGAAGCCTTGTGATAATGTCACCTGACATGGAAGTTGAATTGGCTTGGATAGACGTCAGATCCACAAACTCCTTCCTTTCGCTTTCAATGAATGCAAGGAGAATTATTTTTAAAAATGTGGCTGATCCCTCTGTCAATGGAATCGGTATAACACGCAAGTGAAATGTATCTTTGCATAAGCAGTTAAATGTTTATGTTACATCGAGGTGAACTTGCCCATTGCTGTCGGTGTTTCGCTGGTCACTGTTTGACGTGGATTAGCCCACGTTCACGCATCGCCTCCATAACATGAAGGACCAACCCCTTGTGATAACTGAAGTAATATATTAATAATTGGACGCAGGGTCTTTCATAAATGCCGCGCGACAAGGGTATCAATCATATTTACTTGCGGCACATTGACCCGGCAACATCGTTGCCGTGCTTGGGCGCATAACACAGCAGTGTTCTTGTTGCCATTACGCTCGAAGAGTCGTCGACGGGGAAAGGCTATATCCACGACGAAAGGTGCCCGGTGCTCGATCATTGCGCAGTCGGCGCACATACGCTCGAAGCTGTACGAACGCGGCTATGTTCTTATCACGCTTCTTTCCGATGCTCGTGCGGCCCCGCACGCGTGCATCAAAGCGGACTTTGGAACACGCCTGTAATGATGCAGCCATTCTGGAGAGACGAGGCAAAGCTGCAGTGATTCACTTTGCCTCTCCTGGATGGTGGCACCGTTCCAGGCAATGTGCTGGATGCATGCGCTCTGGGCCGAACTAGAGCGTCGAATAAGGAACGAAGCGGGATAAGAAGGAATACAAGGCGCGTTCGTACAGCTCCGTGCATGTGCGACGTAAAGTCCCTAGATATTGTTTCCGTTTTTTAAGTAGCGAAAAGCTTTGATGTGCCGCTGGCGCCTTTGATTGGCCGGCGTTGGTTTTGGCAGCCATGTTCTTCCTAAAGCTGTTACTTGAATGCTGAAGCGCGAGAACGTCGAAGAAAGTTGCGCGTTTCAGTGGGCGTTTCCTTACATATGGCACGCCCACTATCACATTTGATAGGAACGCGTATGTTGACGGCCGGGCGCTATCTGCGCGCGCGCGCTCCGCTCCACGCTTTTAGGAAGAACATGGCTGCCGACGCGGGCTTTGAGCGAGAGGGTGCCGGGAGAGGAGGTAGTTGTCGCTACTTAAAAACGGAAAAAGGATGTAGGGACTTCAGTACGACGTTAGTGCAGTGGTAGTGCACCGACCACCTCTCGTCGTGGAGGGAGGGGCTGTGCATTCGATTTGCAGCGCATAAACTGAAATTTTCTGAGTATTTTTCTTGTTCTTACACGCTTATTTTACTGCATCACATCCGTTGCGGTAGTGACGTGTGGGGTCACGGTGGACCCCGGCATAAAACACTTTCGTGTTAAAGAGAATGGATCGCTTCAGAGGATGCGGGCGCCAAAGCGCCAGCAACACCTAAGAATCGCGTATTATGGAAAATTGACAGCAAAATACATTGAAAACATATATTGCAAAAAAGAGGAATATGAAGACGCCAGCAATCTCATTACAACATCTACAACGTGCATGGCGATGACCCTTCGACATCTAGCAGCGATGTAATGGCCGACAAGAGCAATGACGGTGACGACGAGAACACCGGACACAACACAGTGCAGCCGTCTGCCCGCCATGACTGCCGGGCCATATCGCAGGTGGACAGCTATATACAGTATTCGCTTATATGAGCAGAATTAACCGACGAACATAATTACGGAACATATGAGATTGATAACTTCACCGAGTTCTATGAAAATTGACCGACGTACTGTATTCAGACATATAGCGCTGTGAAATTGAAGCCGTCACTGTAACACGTGAATGGCGAACCTTACAGAGCCGTAGAAAGCAAGCGGATTGGCTCTCCTTATTTTTAGCTTTTGTTTTCCGGTGTGTGATAATACGCCACGTTGTGTTTTCCCTTTATATGACAATGGGAGAATCAGCTTCGAAAACATAAGCCTCAAAGCACAAAGTAGGGGTAGACGTAGTGCCGGGTTCGCAGCTCTTTAGATGTTGGGCTTACATACCAGTTCGTCGAGCAAAAATGGTCGGCTGTCTGATTTACTCTTTTGTACGTCTGCCCAGAAGAGGTCGAGAGAAATAAAGATCAGTGTCCGCATACATTGAAACACGAAGCAGAAAAATCTTATTACGCTAATTTGTTCTCATAAAGACGCTGCGAGAGTGATACTGTACTAGTGGTTTCGGCGGACGAATGACGAGCATCAATTACGAATAAAAAACGGAAGAGCTCATAATTACATTACTGTTTTTTAAGCACTTTCATTGCGGAAGTGGGACTGTTTCTTTTACGTCTTCCATCTTATATGTGGCGCAAGGGGAGCGGTCCTTTCTGAGATGATAACGTCAAAGTGCGCTTTTGCTTTGGAGATGAAGAAACAAAGAAAGAAATTACGAAACAAAACTTTATCGTAATAGAACCACACCTTAACTCAAGAAATTGCACGAGTGGCATGTGCGGTTATTTTACAAGGGAAATAGACCTCGGCAGACGAACTTATATTAGAGTTAGTCACGTGGTATCCGGCTTCTAACGCGCCCTTTATTCCGAGCGGGATTACTAGGAGCAATATTTTATAATCAATTTCCTTTCTGTTTCTGTGTGATAAGAGCACGAAACAACATTTGGGGAAGCGCAACGACTTACAAAGCCACTGAAATTTCATTATGTCCTACACTTCGCGTTACTGACGCTGACGGTGGTTCTTATTTACGGTCTGCATAAGCCCGACAAATTTTATGTCTGTCTCCTTGTCTCCTTTGCTATTGTAAGAATGGCGCGGCACGAAATTAATTATGTGGCGATGGCGAAAAGAGTCAAGAAAGAGGAAGGAAAATGAGTGCCTTGTAGCCTTTGTGTATTCGGCTAGGAGTCTTGGAAAAAATATTCTGCTGAACTTACACTATGAGATGGATATTATAACTGAATTCTGTCCTGTAGCCGTGTAGCGTTCTTTCCGTTAGCTGACTCTATCTTACAATTCTCAGTTTTCAGAAACATTTTGATGTTGCGACTGCAGCGCTCATTTCTGGTATGACTCCAGAAAAGCTTCTCTGCACCTGAAAATGAACACAATTTTTGCTATTATCGCGTTAGAAAGGTATAGTTTCCTTTTATGACATATCATTATATGTCATTTTAGTAAAAGATGAGAAAAAATGCCTGTGTTGCCCCTGAATGCACACGTCAAAGAACACCCCTCCCGATTCTTTGATAGCCTAAGTATCACATTAGTGTCCGCAGTAATAATTTAGCCTAAATCCAAAGTTTGTTGTTATGAGGCGTCCTTTATCAAAGCCATATTGAAGGAAAGTTGTAAGATGCGTTCAGTATACGTGTTTGGCTGATATGTGCGGTGGTGGTGGCGTTAATTTGGGCGTTACAGCACCTCAAGCACTCCGCTCGTGTTTTGGCATACCATGGGATTTCCTAGCAGTTAAGTGTAATAAGTGCTCAACTCTGTTGTCGCAATTCTCTCTCTCTCTCACACACACACAGCCCCGCCACGGTGGTCTAGTGGCTATGGTACTCGGCTGCTGATCCGAGGGTCGCGGGATCGAATCCCGGCCGCGGCGGCTGCATTTCTATGGAGGCGAAATGTTGAGGCCCGTGTGCTGTGCGATGTCAGTGCACCATAATGAACCCCAGGTGGTCAAAATTTCTGGAGACCTCCACTACACTGTCTCTCATAATCAGAGCTCGTTTTTTGACGTTAACCCCCCCCCCCCCCCCCCCCCCCACACACACACACACGCGCGCGCGCCCTGAGAACGTCATGTTTTGTACATGTAATGAAGAGCGCGTATGTTTAGTCTCTGTTTGTACCAGTATAAATCCAAAGTCAAACACATAAAAAAGCCAAGCCACAAAACGATGGAAAAGAGGATATGGGACAATTTTTACGACTGTAAAATGAAAAAGAGAGACAATAACCGCGCTGTCTGGAGACTTCCAAAACAACAAGAACAAAACACAAGAAACAAAAAAGAGCAAAAAGATATGATGAATTAATCAAGCAGTTCTTTTAATACAGGGTAGTACGCGATCATGGTGTTTCATTTTCCCTATGGCTGTACCTTTTTATTGCGTGTGCCTCGCAGGTTACACGTGTATTATTAAGCGTCTATTTTACACAAGCTGCGGTGGCTGGCTCCTCGGATTCTCTTGCGTTAAAAAAAAATATTTATCTACTAGGGCGGTGTAACACGGTCATATACAAACAATCCGAATAAATAAAGGTCTCTTCTCTCTCACTCTCTCATTACGCACTGTGCAAATTTCGAATGAATAAGTCTCTTTTTCTGCGCCAGAGTAGCAGGTAACGTTCTTGTTGTGCGTCTCTTTTAGGGGGGTCGTTCTTCTGTCATTTTGCACAACATTGTACGTACACTGCACCTTCACTTTCTCGGTTTATTGTTCACTCTGATATGAGTAATGAAAGGAAGAATAAATAAATTAATAATGTTTTATTAATTTTGACTTGGAACTTGTGTAGGACTGTAAAACAGGCAGATACCAGCAAAGTTATATGATTCTTTAATGAAACGTATAACTTATGCAGCGAACGATTAATGCTTTTACAACCTCTCGGAAGCTGGTGTGTAGTTGAGGACACGATGTTTGCTTTCATTCTGATACTCAATACCCATGTAGTGTCAAAGTTCGTTGAAAGGCGGAAGATAACGGTTGGTACATTAAAAATGCCGCGCGCCAAGAGGAACGGACAGCATTTTGCTGCCTAAGCAATTAGGGCTCGAAAGTGGATTTGACCTGCGTGTACAACTTACGGCATTAAAAAAAAAAATGTCTTTTTTCTCGCCAGGGGCACCTGGTTCTCGCCGGCCATTATGACAGCATGCGAATAAAAAAATGTTTTTTCACAACGGCTTCCACCGGAGCTATACACCTGTGAGGAAGCATTACGCCCTTCGGAATCGGGTTTTCATTAAAACTTTATACGCTGCACGCAGACTGTGTGATTAGAGGCGTCCTTTCACACATTGCGGAGGTTAAAGCAAGCTTGACTGTAGTGGACGAAGATTATGCTTTGTATTTTGCATGAACATTTTCGCAATATGGCGATGTGTCTGCGTGAAATTGCTGTTTGAGATCGTCTTAAAAACTGCATGTGAAAATATTGTTGGTGGCCAAAGAAGGTGTAATTCTGGTACTGATGGCGGTAATGGATCTGAAGTTTCTAACGCGATCCTTCGAAACGACTAACCGAGGCTAAATGCGGGTACTTTAGCTAACCCAGTAACACTTGACGATGTGCGGACGTATCAGCCAGTCTGACGAATCAGGCTTCACTGAGGCGGGGTAACGTTAATCCTTGAGAAATACGCTACCCAGCTGGAGTCTCGAGAGAGACTTGCAAAGGCTGAAGAGCAAGATGCACTTTACAAACTTGTTGTTTCAAGCATATGGCGATACGGTGCACGCCAAGTATGACAAGCCAATTTCTTGATGTCCGGAAGAAATTTGACAGCACGAATATTAGGCATAATTTATATTTGGGTTGTAGTCTTATAACAAGTGCAGGATTGCGCTGCTGTCGCAGTAAATCTATGGGCATGACAAAGGTCGCGTAATTAGCTCTATATATGCAAGATCTCGCTGTCAGACTCATCGCTTAGAGATATAGGCGTCGATATAATACACTCAAAGCAGTAACACGTCGTCAAGATAGCTCGATGAAAGTTCGTGTCGTCAGGTAACATGATGAGGGAGAAGTTGCGGTCACTGACCACAGTGAAGAATTCAGTCAGAAGACTACTTTTGGAATCGGTCGGTGTTTATTCAGACGACGGAGGGCACTATCAACAGAACAGAGCTACACCCGTTCATTACGTCAAATTTTAGAGTAAAAGCCGACTTACCGACTATGGCCTGCCTACTGTGATCAAGGAACCCGTACGGGTTCTGTCTGAAACATCAGTGTTTCACCTTGACTTGGTCAGTGACCGCAGCTTCTCCCTCATCAAGCCAGTAACGTTCCATTAAAATTTATCCAAGTTTCTTTTCTCTACTGGCTATGACTTCGTCAACTAGTTCGCGGAAATATTGTCGTACCAACCCAAGCCCACGTCGTAATTTGAATTCAACAGCGACGAGCGGGAACATTTTCTTCAATTAAATCCTATTTTACATGGCAACATTGCAAAGTAGAGTTGCTGTAAGACATAGTTCCACCTAGCGTAACGATGTGGAGTTAATACGGGTGCTTGCCGACCATGCGAAAGATCTAACCTTCATACATCGCCCATTTTGCACTCTTGCATTACATGTCATACTCGGAGTTTTCGTACACGTGCTCTGTCGCTGTGCTTATTATGTTTCCAGCGATGTTTTCAAACGAATCTACAGCCTGAATTTTCACGCTTTTGTTCTCTTTGTTGCACTGCTTGAGATTACACGTTGCGCAGGATGGACGCAATTGTACTCATCCCTTGGTTGTGTGCCTGCTTCAGTGAACGTATACGCTTCCGACACGTGCGTTTTGTCTGCACAGTTTCCTTAAAATAATATTGTCAAGCTCCTTGCACTGTCCATATCGCCAGCCTCTGTGAAATTCCTTGCTGCTCCAGACACACAACAAAAGAAGCACGCCGCTTTCATTTAATTGGAATTTGGAGTTAAGAAGTCATTTCCACAGAAGAAATTTTAGTGTCGCAATACAGATTCGTACGTGGCGGGTGGTTTGATTTTTTTCCCCCCCCCGCTTGATCGTATTGTCTGGAGCAAGCACAGATGCGAGTATTTGATACGCATCCAGGGGGAAAGGGTCGCCGCTCGTCTGGCATTTCGCCAAATCAGTAAATTGCATTCGCGAGCGCCGTTTAGTAGCGGGCCGTGAAGTTTAAGGAAGAAATAGCGAGTAATTTCAAGAGCGTCGCACAGATACCAGAGAAAACAAGACTGGCGTGTCCAGCCAGCCGTGAAGGCATAGCTGGCAGGAGCTCTTACGCTGGAAATGTAAATAAATGGCGAATAATGCTTAAAGCAGCGCGTGGGGGGGGGGGGGGGGACATTTCCCTTCCGTTGCTCTTTTACGCCATGCCGTGGCTGGCACAGCATTGTACATATTCGAGCAATATACCTCCAGGCATGTCTGCCTCATATTGTCGTTGTGGCGCAAGCAAAGCTGAAACGGGTGTATAATGGCATCTACTGCGAGCACAATGTGGTGTGCCTTCGTATATCAGTCTGCCCGGGAAACGAATGGCTCTTTGTTTATTTATTTTTTATCTTCCTCACTCTTTACCGATGACCTCTCTGCGACCTGCCTATCTGAGCGACTATAACTATAGCCTGTTTCAGGAGTTCCATGCAGCAGAGCCAAAGCCAAGAAGCCGTCGAGCGCTGAATTCTTCCGAGGCGAGACGAAATGTCATTGTTCGGACACGCACCTGCGAGCCATTGCTGCTAATAGGGGTCCCCCTCTCCCCTTTCGAAGGCTTCTCCTGCCACTGCGCGGTTCGCTACTGGCAGGTGCCATGGCGCGGAGTGATACGTTTAACAGGTGTTTGCCCTCCTGATTGGCAGAAGGGGCCTGTAGCTTCCACAGTGCTGCACGGAACTCCTGAAACAGACTATACAACGCTCTTCCTGTGCATGCGTTTTTTGTTGTTTTTGACATTTGTTCTCTGCCTGTGTTTATGTTTCACTCTCTTTCTTTGAACTTTCTCATCTATATCCCCCAACCCAAGCGCAGGGTAGTAAACCGGATGCCATCTTCTGGCTAACCTCCCTGCATTCTTTTTCATATCTATTTCTCTTTCTGTCGTACTGACCATTTCTAGACCTCTTTTTGCTTCCAAATCAATGTTTTCAGAAATCCACATTAATGCTTGAGCTGCTGCTTTTTCCTGCTCAATTAATTGTCGCGCACAAAAGTCATATCCCAAGTGCTCCATACTGCCTTTTAACTTCTACATCTTTTCCCTCCTATAGCCACTCATTCACGCTGCCAGCTGAGGAATCGTTCGTGTGTTCTTGAATACAAAACACAAGCTACCGCTTTTTAATGCGCTGCGTTGTTAGGCTAATATCACAGGATCTGCGAGGTCGGTTCGAATGAAATCGCTTGTGTCTCGCACGATGGATGCTGTAAGCGTCCCTTTAAATAAGGTGTCGAGACCTATGGGCCGCCAATATCTGCCTCTAATTTGGCCTCAAATCTGGCCTACCTTACTTAAACTTTTTTTAGTACTTATGCATAGGGAACATTTAGGCTGACTTCCAGTTGATTGCGTAGCCCGTGTCGACGGTGTGTTCGTCCAAGCCACTTGAAGCTGCGTGTCGCTTGGCCAGGTTATTCTGGAGCTAAGAACTTGATTATGTTTCCGGATTCGCCATTGTATCAAGCTCAAGAGAATAACTTTCTTCCATGTCATTTTGTTCTCGTATTTCTTCCCTCCCCCTTCGCCACCAACCGCCCAACTGCCTTTTACTGTTGTCTGTCGCGGACTACACGCCTTTCCAGTGCTGTCCCTAAAATCCAGGCTTTTGCAAGCTAGCGTCCATACACCAGCGTACATACCTTAAAATTCTGCTTAAAGGTGATCCGTCGTTTCCCAGCTTTTTCACAGCAAGTAGACATAAGTTTTCTTTACCATACTTCGTTTTATAACTATACATCTCAGGGAAACCTGTAAAACCTTCACATAATAAAGCGCTTTCCTTTGATCATCATAAAATTTTGTCGCTTCCACCAAATTAATGTTCTTCGCCTCTCTCACTTGGCGCCTAAAGTTCTTGTCTGCGATTTCACTTATACTGTCAGCCATGTTCTTGCTCGTGAACCTTCTAGTAGTTCTTTTTTTTTTGTCCGCTGTAGAGTGAGAGAGAGAGAGAGGTAAGAGTTGTGCGGAAAGCAGGGAGGTTAACTAGGATGGCACTTTCAGTTTGTTACCCTGTAAGTAAATGCTCTTCGTATACACGAGGGCCTGAATACTTTCCATGTACTTTCTTTCATGTTCACTAGTTGTCTCCGAATCTAATGCCGCTCCGAGCTTCTATCACCTCAAATCCTGCGCGTCTCACATCGATCTTCACGACATCTTTTGTTGTCTTCCCGTGAGCGCCCAAATTGAGATGTTGCACAGTCCTCTGTTTAACGTTCTGTCGCGATTACAGTTGTTACTTTGAAAACACCACAGGATTCACAAATGAACGTCCTGGATCCGCAGAACCTGAAACGTATTTGCAGCTGTTCTAACCCCATAACGCTCCGGGTATCATTTTTGCAGTAAAGAAGGGTAAGAAAAGAAGGCACCACACGAGCACCGTACTGTCTAGAAAAATGAAGTCGATTTAAAGTTGAGTGCGTCTTCTATTCAAGGCTTGCATTAACCGAGTTCAATGTGAAAGTGGATTTATCTAATGAGTATACACAATGTAAACGAAATATTGCTCTCTGAAACGCGTCTACATTCGCTCTTTTAGCAGCGAAGCTGTTATAGCTCGAGGTAAAATGTCTGTTGTGCGCAGAAAACTGGGCAGATTGAGTGTGCGCCAGGAGGGGCGGAAACAAAGCCTCAGTGTCCTCTCTGGTTAAATTGAAACGATTCTTTTTCGCACCTAGTTAACATTTCAAGCAGCCAGATTAGAACGCTTTAGCTGCAACGTAACGATTCGTTCGAGTACTTTATACTGTCATCGCAAGAACGTTAGCTGGGTCCCAACGGGAATCGAAACCATGCTGTCTGCATGGCAGGCAAGTGTTCTACCAAAGGGCCACGCCAGCGGCTGACGCGGCTTCGGAAACAAGCCCCTCTACGTGGTGAACATATAGCAAAGCATATCCATGCATACTATGGTATATCAATGAGGTGGGAAAAGGAAGTGATGCTGTGGAGGAGGGAAATAAGGAGAGCAGACAGTAAATCATAGTATAACCTTGTATAGTATAGTATAGCAAGCGGGTGAGAAAAAAATTGAAGGTAGAGAGGAGGGATGTGAGGGTGAGGATAGGGAACTGAAGAGCGTAAGGCCACCAGCGCAGCAGTATAGTATGACAACGAGTTGGGAAAGGGAGATGAGGGGAAAGAGGAGTGGTGTGGGAGTGAGCAAGAGAAAAATGAGGAAGGGAGAGGATAAAGCGTAGCATACTTATGTATATTACAGTAGAGTAAGGAGGTACAAAACGGAAGTGAAGGTGAGGGTAGGAAAGGAGGACAGGAAGGCCACCAGTTCCGCTGTGACCTGGCCTTGTGCCCCTAGTGCAAACTTGTCACAATCTTTGTTCTTTTTTTTTTTTGTTCGGGGAAACAATGCTGTGAAAGGGTTCTGTTCGTGTATGTGCGGTCATTCCTGCCATCGTGTGTTCACATCGCTCTTTGATTTCGTTGCGTAAACAGTCGTCGAGTAAGTACAGTTGTGTTTATATCTTGCAGCTCACAAAGTATAGCTGGCGTTGACCCTTGCTAATGGCCACAATATTTGAAGTACATGTCTTGCTTTACACCGGCGCTTTTTTATATAGTTGTGCGGAGTACCAGCTCTGAGGTCCTTCACTGAGGTAGAGCTACATTATGAAGTTTAACTGTCCAGCAATGTCTTGTACAGGAACATCCACCGTACTTGCAAGGACATGAGAAAACATTCAACCTCACTCTGTTGGAAGTTGCCGCTATTGCGAAAACAACCATGTCAAAGGAAAGCGCTGTATAGTTGACCATTTTCTAACGCATCCTCTTTTGTACATGCCTTTAGTGGTGCTTTTGCACTTCGACGGGCCTAATTGAGACGGCGAAGTCTCCCTAATAACTAACTTGTTCACAGAACCGTTAAAGATAGGTAGAACAGCTCACTAACCTTACGAAGACATCCAAGGGAATTGCTCGTCTGCCCGCAGTAGACTGCTGACATGGCTACTCACTCACTGGCTAACTGGCTAACGAACAGATGTTCAGGATTACGGCGACGCACGGCTTTTGTTGCCTATGTCGGCGAGTAATGGCACTAACTAGAAGGACAAGCAATGTCCATTTGCGACCGGTTTAAGGTGACTGTTGCGTTGATACACTGCGCGCCTAGTACTGCGGAAGCAAAAAAAAAAAAGAAAAAAAAAAAAAACGCGCTGCAGACGTTCGTCGGTCTTGTTGCCCCTCAGAATATCGGTTTCGTGAAATCAACTCGTAGTGCGACAGGCGAAAATGCTGACTCTCAGTCCCCCAAGCGAAAAACAAAATTGAGAATTAGGCTTGAGAATCAATGTCGCAGAGATTGTAGCACATATACGTGGGAACGCACGTATGAAAAGGAAACGTGAAAATTTAAGTTTCTGTATCGGGTTCATAAGAGGCCTCCTGTGACTGGCGGACTAATGACTGACTGGTTTAAGAAAGGCCTAAAACAAAAGAAGTTATCGTCTTCACATGCAAGTGCGCGGTACTGGGTGAAATAAACTGAAAGGTTTCTGTTAAATGCAAACTGAACGTTTGAAAAATCCGCTAGGATAGTTTTTCTTCCAGTAAATATATCGGAGAACTGAAGCAGCGTTCCATTTCTGAAGGTGCATGGAAGCTAGACCGAATAAAAATATGGGTGTTGAACGTAGGCTTGTCATGCGTTAATGTACCTGACACGAACATTTTAGCACGTAGAAAAATATGTTGTAGTCGCCTTCACAAATATTAGCATAGTCGACTTCTTCACAAATATTAGGGAAAATTAGCATCCACCCGTTTGTAGCAGGAGGCTACAAGGAAATTCATGCTAATTTTTTCTTTCGTAAACGTTACTCCACCTTGCGGCTTTCCGCAGTACTCATTTGCCATACATATGACAATATAAGTTGATATAAGCGCCATTTATGAGAACCATTAGTTCTTGCAGACCTGCATGTGATTGAAGAAATACACAGTAACAAAAGGACACGTTGTGCTGTTTCTGCGGTTTGACAAAAGCCAATAAAGCACAACTTCAAGAGAGATAGAGAAATGGGGAGATCAGGATTAGCCAGAGCAAGAGCAGTTTGTTAAGGAGAAAGAGCTGACGGCAGAATCGTCCAAGGCGGGCAGTGTCCATAGTCCAGGGTGTTGGGGCCTGAGCTGGCAGCTCAGACCTGTTCACTAGACATTGCTGGTCTTTGATGCTTGAGAACAGAAAATTTGGCGATTTGTTTTTCGTGTCTATGCAACAGGTGAAGCGAACAACGTAGGTGAGGAAAGAAATAGAGGATGGTCGAAAAGCACTGCGTGTTTATTTTTGTTTCATTGCCTTTGTGGATATAAATTAGCACAGACTACCACAACGGTTAGGCAATGAAACGTAAACTAGAATTTAACGTGGAGTACTTATAAGGGGGAAAATCAATTTCGGATGCTTCTAATGAAACATGTACTCTTTATACGCTTTTGACAGACCTATAAATGAACTTTTTGGATGGACGAGTTGCCAGCCGGAAAGAAGAGCTGGAGCTATTTCGATGACAATAAACACATGATCAGGCTTCAAGTGTTTTTGCGTGAAGTACACGGTCAGCGTTACTGCACAAAAAGCTGTGCTGCGGCCTCTAATGATAGAGTGTGGGTGATAAAGCTGGGATGTTTATGTTTGAAACAGCGCGCACACAAAATGACAGAGAAGGAGCAAAACGACACGAGCACTGACTAACAATCCAAACTCTATTGAACAATGTTTTATGGTGCATGTTGAAAATCCTATGCGCTTTTCCACTGATTAGTTTTTACCTGTGACCGAAGAATGTGCTCACCGCTATAGTTGTACAGTGCGATTTGCTTGCTTGGCTGGGCACAACTTCGCCCAGTGCAAAGTTTGATCGTTAACTATTTAGATTCTTCGTGTTTTACCGTCACAGCCACGTGGGGACATGTAGCACTCTTCACTGCCATCCCTTCCATCTCAGACCTACAAAACTTCGAAACTGTTGCTGCTTTAAATGCTAAATGTTCAATAGAGTAGTACTAATGCGTATTAGTTGGTGTCCACATGATGTATTTACATGCTAAGGTGCAATGGTTTTAATATTTTCGGTGTTTTAAGAAAGTGCGCGAAGGTTGAGAAATTACGATGTGACTAGGAGCTAGCGCGCAGCGACATTAGCGCCCTCAAACTTTCTACGAACGAACGACTGATAATGCACGCAGACAGAAGAGAGAGAGAGAGAGAGATGATGGGCGGGAAGGCAGGGAGGTTAACCGGGAGGAAAAATATCCAGTTTGCTACCCTGCACTGGGGAAGGGGTAAGGGGAGACAGAAAGGGATGGAAGAAAAGAATAAAGGGAGAAAGAGAGAGGTCAAATCGCGCACACACACAAGCACGGCATGTGCCAGAGACGGTTCACGAGGCCCGTTGCGCGCAAGAACTTGAGCACAGCCTTCGTGGCTTTCTGCTGCGAGACTATATCGTTCCGGCATTCCAATACGGTTTGCTCAGACAGAACGCACGCAGACAAAACGTACTAAATGGACTATACGAGGGAAAATAATAAGAGCTAGCTACAGCGATCGCCCTTTCGGCATGCCTGCTGTTTTCGTGCGTGAATAATTGATGGTTAGTTCGTAGCCCTACGGTTCTGTTGTCATGAACACGCAGGGAAACAACGCGGAAAAATAACTACACTATCGCACACTATCGGCGCCCACAAGCAACATACTTCAGGCATCCTCCAGGGAAGGCATTCACATGTGTACCACGAATCTCTCGCTTTCTTTCCCACAAAATGTGCGTATTCTGCGCTACTAAGGCTTGCTTATTTGGCCGCAGAAGAACACTGAACCCTACATGCTCTTCTCCTTAAATGCGACGCCCGATAAGAATGCGCGGTTGCTTCATGAATATTTGTTTTTCTTTTTAAGCTTCGGACAGTGAGTTGAACGTGCGTGCATGCGTTAATACCATACACGGACCTTCTTTAGGCACTTGAAAAGGCTGCTAGAATAATTACGAAACCAATGAACTAAACTAATGACTAATAATATCGGTGGTTTTACGCTCCAAAACCACGATATGCTTTTTTAAGACGTATTAATGAGGAGCTCCGAAAAGTGCGACCGCCTGGAGTTTAACGCGCGCCAGCATCGCACAGTACACGGGCCTCAACATTTCGCCTCCATCGAAATACAGCCACCGCGGCCGGGATTCGATCCCGCAACCATCGGATCAGTAGCCGAGTGCCACAGCTACTTGACCACAACGGTGGACAAAATTATTTACTTAATTAAGAATTAATGAACTTTTGTTTCGGCTCTTGGCCACTGTTTGAAAATTTAAGGGAGGAGGGAATGGGTTAGGGGATTGTTGGGCGACGAGCAACTTCGTGTCACTTCATTCCACCGGCTTATGTCGGTCTTTTCTACGCCACTCGACACAAACCACTTTGTCACTTAGGAAGCTTACGGGGATAACGAAGCTTGTTCTTTCAACTTCGACTAGCAGAAACTTGCAGAAATGCCATTGATATGCATTTCACGGTCTTATTAAGGAGGCTGCACTTCTCAAGCATTGATCGATGAATCGTGCGTTCCTGTCCTCTCGTCGAAACAAGAAACTAAATTAAAAAGCACGCAGCTTCCGCTAGGTCGCGCAAAACGAGATCGCAGCGAAGCTGGCCGATAGTTTACTAAAACAGGTCACTTGGTACTCGTGTGATATTTTGGCGGGAACATGTGACGTGACATTGCGTTACGTGATTTTGGCGGAAACATGTCATTTTGTTGCGTGGTTGTGGCGGGTACATATCACATGATCACCCAAAATCACGTAACGCAGTGTCACGTGGTATGGCATGATGCCTGACAAATGACGGCTAGATTAAATAACTTCGCTATTAAAACTGGCCCAACAGAGATTTTACGGCTAGCTTAGGCAGCTTCGGTGCTAATAACGGCTTACTTCAACACATGGAGCTTCATTCATATGATCATAGCTTCACATTTAACTAGAACACAGTGAAGCACCCGATATCGCTGGAGGCGGTCGACAAAACTTCATTCTAAAGAAGTTTTTCTTTTTTCTGTCTTGCGTAGCCGCCTTGGAACCGCACAGATATAAAACAAACTTATTTGCACACGACCTCTCCGTGTGGGATTAATCGGCGAAGGTATTATTTAGAAAAACGGGCGAACACTGATCCTTGAAGCTTTTCAAGAAGCTGAGCGCAAGTTTCGCATTAGTTTCGATCCATTCCTATAACATAAGAGGAAGGCACAAAGAACAAAAAAAAAAAGGACTTTGTCTGCAGAGTGAGGCAGTGTACATTAGATAAGACGAGTACCTTTGAAGAGAAATATTTCGTTCACCGAAATTATGCAGGTTTGTCGCCGTTCCCTTCGCTAAGCTTTACTTGAGCTAAAGTTTACACGCGATGCCATCGTTCACAGACAGCGCAATGTAGGGCCAGTTGAGTGGCTCGCGGTAACGACGTGAAAAATTTACGCAGTCCGTAAGCGGATGATTGATCACCTAATTGGGCGCATAGCTTCTCGATATTTGGTGATGCGGACAAATGTTATAAATGAAAAAGCCGATTGGTCGGTGGCTGTCAGATAGAAAGGAAATTGGCTCTGGAAATGTGCAAAAGCATGAGACCAGTCCTGGTTTGACAAAAAACCGGGGAAGCGCTGTTGGAAAACACAAACAGCTTATCATAGAGTGGTTGCGACACGGACGCAGTTGTCTAACAGCGGTTCGATTGCAGAAAGGGTAAAGCAATGAGGCCCAAGAATAAAGCAGTGTAAAACTTGAGGCAGCCACGAAGCATACCCATGCAATCAGTACTTTGCTTCATGCAAAGCAGATGCCCCATTGGTTTAATCACATTTATCTTCGCGAAAAACTAGTACAGTGAACGCGTTATTATCGACAACGGAAGTTCTCAGACTTGTGCTTTATGCATCAAGGCTCATTATCAGGAGCCGGTAATCATAGCGGAAAAACTGGATAATGGAAAATAGCTCCTCGGAATGAAATTTACACCTCATTTACGCCTTGGTAACACGGCTATTCGTTCTCCGGAGGGCGCGGACGGTTGCCATAAAGGGAAACTGGTAGGGGCATGTTGGTATTGTAGTTAAGCGCTTGTTAGCACAGTGGACACGAGCGGCACTTACTACCCTTAATAACGAGGGTAAGATGCTGCCTTTTCAGAATATTAAAGAAAATTAGGAGCCCTTCCCCTATCGGCTAAATGGGGGCGAGCCAAACTTCAGGCAACTTGGGCGTGTGTTTTCTTTCTTTCTTTCTTTCTTTCTTTCTTTCTTTCTTTCTTTCTTTCTTTCTTTCTTTCTTTCTTTCTTTCTTTCTTTCTTTCTTTCTTTGTGTCTAGCTTTCACTCTTTCCATTGCTAATTTCTTTCCTTCCTTCTTTCATTCTTTTTTTCTTGGTGTCTAGCTTTCACTCTTTCCATTGCTAATTTCTTTCTTTCTTTCCTTCCTTCTTTCTTTCTTTTTTTCTTGGTGTCTAGCTTTCACTCTTTCCATTGCTAATTTCTTTCTTCCTTTCTTTCTTTCGAGCTCTTCATTCCCCCTGCTTCTTTCTCTTTTGTGCCTTTCTTTCTCTCTGTGGTACCTTATGTCTTTGCTTACTATTTCCTTCTTTTATTTATTATTTATTCATACATAACTCCGCTTTGCCAGAGGCGTTACAGCAGGGGTGTTAAGATGTTGAAAAAAAAAAACATCTTAATTGACACTGCACACTTGCTCAGATGTTAAACTATTTTATTGATTAATAGTTTTAATAACAAAACGAATTTTTTTCTTTCTATCTTTCTTTCTTTTGGCCGCGGCGGATGCATTTCGATGGAGACGATAATGTTAAGGCCCATGTGCTGTGCGATGTCAGTGCCCGTTGAAGAACTGTGAGTGGTCGAAATTTCCGATGTCCTCCAATACGGCGTCTTTCATAATCAAATCGTGGTTTTGGGACATGAAAATCAAAATCCTTCTTTCTTTTGCAGAAAGTCAAAGGGATTCATATGGCGCAGATATGTTCACACTTTCTTAGTTTGCCGAGCGTGCACTGAAGAGCTTGCACGCCTTGCGCGGCGTCTGCTTGTTCATGCATATACACCTTTTCAGAAAAGGCTCCCTGGGCGCCGCCATAACCACCGCTGGGCTGTGCAACATGTGCGTGACCCACCAAAAACGCACTGCCGAGGGTTTGTAGTAGCGATTTTGGCGAGTTGGAAGGTCTTTATTATCAAACAGCCCACATAGGCGAAGAAAAACGGAACGTATCAGTCAACACGAACCTATTCACTGCCGTGCACAGCCCAATATGGCGGTGCTCCATGCCTCCTGTGAAAAGGTCTATAAGACCCCGCTTTGGCAAATTGCCGGTCGGTGGGTGGCATCCGCAGCACTACAACCAAGGTTTACTTTGAGTCTATCTTACATTATGTTTAGTATATTTTATTAATCGAGGCAAAAGTAAGGAAAGAAGTGCGCGCACTCTATTTTGACGATTATGATGATTTTTTTGCAATACTCTACCACGAGCTTCACATGTTAGTCAATACAAGGTTTCACACTTCTACAGCACGAAATGTTCAGCCGAAGCGCATTTCCAATTACCCAGCAATGACACCCTTATGATACTCTCTTGAAGCACTCGCCAACAATAAACAGATGTTACTGAAAGTCTGTCACCCATGTTTTGCCTTTTAACTTTATATATTACTGCAGCTACATAGCAAACTTTGAAAGAGGAGCTTGCAAGCTTTGGTACCTCATCGAAGCAATGGCAAAAAATCAGAACTAATTTTTCAGTGACCGGTAATGTTCGCGGCGAGCGAACGTTCATAAACATTTTTACTTTCTGTCATTTCACGCATATGAGAGAGATTGAGCGTTAAATTACCGCTGTTCTCGAGAACTTTGTTCGACGGATGTAAAGCAAAATAATTTAGGCTTTCGTATCCTAAATGGGATTGCCTTCTGCGATGGCGGTAGGCGACTTCCATCGCTTTACGAACACTGTGTAACAAGAGATAATGCAGGAGAAGCGGAAACTACGAATAAATACCTAAGTTGCCTAAAATCGCACCTTTCTGAGCCTTGCATAGCTTCCGACGGAACAGCCAATACTGACTAAAAGGCAAATGTCACGAGGACAGACAATATACAGCTAAGCACTACGTCCTTGTCGACTCCTACTAAAGGCAATAACCAAATAGTTAGCACAGCTGCTACAAGCAGCGCGAAAGACCTACTGCGGCTGGATGAGCCTATATAGCGGCATTTGCTGTACCATTTTCTGGTGTGCGTAGTGGCAAAGCTACGGTTATTGTTATATATAGAAACGAACTTGCCCGATATATGTTTTTGGCTTTTCTCGAACTCTCAAAAGTTGAACGAACGTACGTATTGTGACACTTTGCTGATTGCGTTTCTCAAGTGCAGCGTTTAGAAATTCCTTGAACAAGCGTCACTGCTTTGCAAGCTGTTGCGAACCGGAAAGTCATACACATAAGCTTCGGCAAAGGGGTGTCATCATGAACGCCATTAACATCCTGGATGTCAAGTCATATAGCCAGCGAAAAGTGAATGTTTACGTCGGTGCGCGGCTGCGACATATGTTCCACAGCAGTAGCGACAGCAGCAGCAACCCGTCAACTGCAGTCAGGCGTATATTGACATTTACCTCGGAAGACTCTCTCGCCACGTAATGTAAACAGAGAGTGACGTAACGGACTTGTTTCCTTTCCGAGTACCACAGGCAGCATGCTCGGGGATGTGTAAGTTTGAGCAGCTCACTCGACGTTTTTATTGCGCCCTGTCATCTTGCGTTCTTGACATATACACGTGCTCAGCGCTGACGCAAGTCTGGAGCCATGTACTGAGATTTTCGCTCCTGTTAAACCGAAAACGTAGGTTTGTCGCCGGATAGGGCACCTAAGCTTGGCTGCCCATGTTAGCTACCTGTTGATTCTGTTGAGCAGACATAATAGATAGATAGATAGATAGATAGATAGATAGATAGATAGATAGATAGATAGATAGATAGATAGATAGATAGATAGATAGAGAAAACTGCCTACAGGGCCTATCATGCAAAATATCTTGCCTTGCATGCATTTGTGCTACAGATGAGCACCTTTTTGGGATGCGCTGTTTTCCATATGAAACATGGATCGAACCTCGCTGATATATTGTTACTTTGATAGACGTAAGAGGCGAAGCTATGTACAGATGTATTTACAAAGGAACGCTGAGGCGCTTGGCCATGAAGCACCAGCCCGAGCAAGCCTCGCTAAAAACGTCCTCCTCGTCGTCTTTACTCTATTCGCCTCTTGACGATCGGTGGTACGGGTCCGTAGCACTACCCCCCGGCGTCAGAAGCGCCGTCCCGGCGTGTAGGTGATCATGGCTCGGAAACAGTGTGGTAGGCCTTGAGCCTACTGACGTGCACTGTGTTGTAGGACCCGACAGGAGAGGGCGAGGAGGCAATGACCGGGGCAATCTCGTAGGTTACGGGCCTCACTTGGCGGAGCACACGGTAAGGCCCTGTGTACTTAGAAAGGAGCTTCTCGGACAGTCCGACATGGCGAGAAGGTGACCACAGGCGTACGAGGTCACCAGGCGAGAAGTGTGCGTCGCGGTGCCGGACATCGTAGTGATGGCGATGTGCGGTTTGCGAGGCCTTCAGCCTAGTACGGGCGAGCTGGCGTGCATGGTCGGCCAGGGCAATGGCGTCGCGCGAGTACTCGGTGGCTGAGGTGGCCGCCAGAGGAACAGTGGTGTCAAGGGGCAGGGTCAGCTCGCGTCCATACAACAGATAAAATGGAGAAAATCCGGCAGTGACGTGACGGGAATTATACGCGAATGTGACATAAGGCAGAGCAACGTCCCAGTCATGGTGGTCTTTCGAGACTTACATTGACAGCGTGTCTGTGAGGGTTCGGTTCAAGCGTTCCGTCAAACCGCTCGTTTGAGGATGGTAGGAGGTGGTCTGTTTATGTTTGGTGGAGCAGGAACGTAATAAGTCGTCGATAACTTTCGAGAGGAAGTTGCGGCCATAGTCAGTGAGCAGCTGTCGCGGAGCGCCGTGAAGCAAGATGATGTCACGCGGGAGAAAATCTGCGACATCGGTGGCGCAACTGGTCGGAAGAGCCCGCATGATGGCATAATGGGTGGCGTAGTCCGTTGCGACGGCTATCCATTTGTTTCCGGAGGATGATATTGGGAAGGGCCAAGATCAAGCCCAACGCGGACGAACGTCTCCACGGGAATGTCTATAGGCTAGAGATAACCAGCAGGTAGCACTGAGGAGTTAGTTATTCGACGCTGACAGGAATCGCAGGCAGCAACGTAGCGTCGGACTGACCGAACGAGGCCGGGCCAGTAAAAGCGACGGCGGATGCGGTCGTACGTGCGCGATACACCTAGGCTAGGTGTCCTGCAGTGGGTGCGTCGTGAAGTTCGAAGATGTACGGGTGGTACGGGTCCGTAGCAATATAATGGACTGCACATGCGAATCGACTCGCATTTTGTGACAATTTTAGCAAGTTTGAAATCAACTACACAAAACTCTGTGAAATAGTTGCGCTTCATTACCAACTCGAACATATACAATTATTTCCATATTTCTCGACTGAATTTCGGTTCTCGTTGGCCCACTGCGTTGGCCCACGGCGCGCGCGCTTAACGGACAGTTTTGGCCTTTGAGGTTAAAGGCGGTTCGAAGGTGGTGGTTGTGGTTGTGGTGGTGGTGGTAGTAGTATACTGTATTTGGCAGTCTACAGTGAACCGTATGGTAGTCTACAGTGCACTTTAATATTACCGTGTGATACCTCCCTCACCATTAGGATGCCCGGCGTGTCAGAGCGAAATGCCTGGCGTGTCACGCGCGCCGCCACTGCGCATCTGGGATAACTTCAGAGTGGGTTTTGAACAGGGAGGCGGTTAGACGATAACTTATTTGTTCCGAGACAGTGCATAGAAGTATATACATTAGAAAACAGACCTTTATATATATGGCTTTCTTGGACATTACTCGTGCACATGACAACGTCTATCGGGGCATTTTACGGGAAGTATTGAAAGATGGTCGCATAGGCGACTACATTATACTGCTCTTAAGTGAGATATACCCAGAAGAGGCAGTTTGCGCAGAACGGGAAGCATTAAGCATTGGTTTTAACCGGTCACACAAACTTGTGGGCCTGGTAATGGAGCAACATCTGTCAGGTTTGTTACATGCGAAGCATTTCTTGGTGAAAGTAAGCTTTCTGACAGTAATCTGTCTATCCGCCTACGTCTAGACGCTCTCGTGGTCGTCTCGTTGACTTGGTGCGTATTAAAAACCTGTTTGGATGGTGAAGTGCAAATGTATGATGAAGAAGAATGATCACTAATATGATATACTTGTGTACGTCGCGACTAATGCTACTGCAATCGCGTGTGGCTCATGCCCCTAGTGCTGGGCGCTTGGTCCACGGGTATGGGCCACAAGTGTTTGACTATTATACAGCTTATGTCACCTAAGCACCAACTAAAACAGAAATTTTACATAAAATTGGGTCATATTGTCACGTGACAGGGCGTACTGTTTGTCGTAGCGTGAGAGGCGTACTGTTTGTCGTAGCTTGTTGCTGAAATGGAGATATAACAAGCACAAAGACACAGGCGATCGCGCTGTGATCTCCTTAGGGGGATAGGAATCGAACCCGGGCCTCCGAGGTGTTAAGTGAGCAAGTTACCGGTAGGCTACGGCGCTCCTTCCGCACATATAGCAACATAAACCTAATGTGCTCGCAGCTGTGCTGATGGTTCTTTTGTAACATCAATTGCGGTTCTAGGGTGGTTGTGTTAAGCACTATCACAGCAATGCAATAAACAAAAAACGTGTTCTACTACTACTCGGCATGCTTTTGTCCAAGATCGTTCGATTCCGTAGGAGTGCTTCACTGAATGACGCTTACAATACCTACATCAACTCATCGCAGCGTGAACTTCTGTTCGACAACCCAGAAGTCTCTGAACTAACACGAGTGCCAACGTTACGTCGTACCGTGAGCTACCATTCAGTTGCCAGGGTGCTGTCGAAGTTCCTGGCTAGCCCGCTTTAAAGGGTCCCTGAAACGTTTTTTTGACATTGCGTCACTGATTAGGCAACACAATTGCGAAATCATTCACACCATCAATAAAGCGAAGCACCATGCGCTAAGGCAGCTATGGGCTTATTTCTGTCGCCTTCCTCCTTACCACTGCTGTTCCTCCTCAACTCGATCTGCTGCGGAGTGCGCGCTAGCGACGACAGCGCCTCCCGCGTCAGCCGCTCTGCCGATCCTCCCGTAGTGACATAGCGCCCCGATATCCTCACTGAGGTCGCCCGCCTCGGCAGTGCTAGCCTCTGTAATAGTACAGTGGCTAGAAGAGGGAAGTGTGCAGACCGCGCCGCCGGCACTGACGCCACTCCGCGATGCGCGGGAAAGGGAAATCCAGGGGGCGCTGAAACCCGTTTACACGTTCGCTCGGTGCGAAATCGTCTGCTCGCCGCGCAGAAAACACATAGGCCGAGTTTGGTGACGTGCGCTTACACGCCGCAGCGTTCGTTCTGTTTCTTTTTTTCTGTAACTTGCACATGCATACCGCTTTTCTTTTCTTCCTTTTGTTTTCTTTCTCTCTTTTCTCTTTTTGTGCGGAAACGAGCCTCTGAAGCTTGATCCTCCCCTTCTTTCAATACGAATAAAGACGTTCTTATAGCAATTATTTTTTGTTTGTCGTGAAATTTGTTATTGCGGACTATTTCGGGTGTCGTGCTTCTTTTTATATAACGGCGTTTAATCCCAGTTGCAGCGATATTTGTGACATTTAGCCGAAGTGGTGTAGCGGTGCCGGTATCAATAGTCGCGGCACATGAGAAGGAACTGCCGAAATATGTGGTGAGAACGGTACGTCTGTTTAAATGTTTATCTGCTTGAATTGTTTATTTGGCTACATTCTTCTATGAGCGGATAAAAAATATTTTTATTCCGCACCATGACTCACTATATCAAAATTCTTTTCTGAATACGTGCTCATACAGCCTTTCATATAATGGGACATATTCGAAAACCCATAGGAGTATTACGACGGGAACAAACAGTGCTAGACACGGGACGGTGGGGGAACGACAGACAGGATGCCTTGGAAGTATTTCGTGAAGGGACAGTTGGTAAAGCATATTCAAGAAAAGGCGCCTTTCCTTTAAGGGTTCGAAACCCATCTAAAAGCATGCATTTTGGTAATTTTCACCTTGCAGCATGGAGACAGATGCATAGCAGCTTCTTTTTCTTTTTTTTTCCTGGGACGTTAAGGCTTCCGGTCTGTCTCTGAAGAGCGGCCGATTTTTCAACGTTCTCATTCTTCGTTTCATATACAAAATTACTTCACCTAACAGCATGACTTAATTCGCCCTCCAACTGCTGCACATTTTGTGTTTTCAGCTTTTACATTTGCAGAACAATTTGGTTCCTTTTTTTTACGTTTTTCGTTCCTCTCTGCAACATTTTTTTTTACTTCGATCAGGGTCATTAGGAGATATTTGCAGGCTAAAAAAAATTCCTGTGCGTTTCTTGTGGCGAAGGGTTCTAACGAAACACACAAACGAAAACTCGATGTCCTGTCCCAGAGAATACATATCCATAATCTTACGAGCCTGGGAAATGAATAGGCAGTTGCGCGTCCAGCCTCGCCAGGCAGTGGGCACAGCCCTTCGTTGTCATTTTTTGGGCAGAGTGGGTACAGCCCTTCGTTGTCATTACTATACATTCGCTGTCATGTATAGCAATGTTCAATACACGAACTTGTTGCTGAAAGGAAGAACGTAATATATCCAGCGTGGTCTCTCTGCTCTTTAAAAATTTCATGCATTGTTGCAAGATATATACTCCCTCTCTTTTCGGCACAACGAACAACTTCTATGCTTATTAGGAGGAAAAACTGAGATATATGTTTGGTATGCGTCTATTATATGATTTGTGCAGCGCTTACACAAAAAGCAAAAAAAAAAAGGACTATCAGTTGGGTACAGTGCCTGTATGCCGGACTGTTTCGTCGTTTTGATGCATTATATTTACACTTTTCGGAGCTAGATATGAAAGAGCCACTCACGGCGCACTGTTACTGTTCAAGGCAGCAACAAATTTTCACAAAAAGAAAGAAAACACTAGGAGCCTCGCGCGCACATGAGTATACAAGTGCGCATTTCATGGGGGGGCCTGACGTGTATGCGGGAGAGCGCGCCACCTAGCGGATGCATCGCCAAGTGGCGTCAACGCCTCCCATACGCGCCGCTTGGCGGTAATCACACTTCCCTATTCTAGCCACTGTAGTAATAGAGCGCCGGCGACTCGTGTGACGCCGCCAGATGCCGCGATGATACCGTTGGCTGAAACGAAGGAGTACGTGGTAGAAGCACGTTGTTCGCAGCTAGGTTTTGAAAATTACGTGCACGTCACTTGGGTCGGGGCCAATCAGCGACCTCTCATTCGATCGCTCGATGACGGGGGCGTTTGAAAACGCTTTTTGGCGAGCCGCTGCGACCTTTTGCGATACGCGTGTTCAAAACCTTATTGTAAATTACACACTTTACGCACAGCGCTAAAATCTGTCCTGTAATGGTCCTAGTGACCCGCTCTACCGGATCACCATGTTTGCACAAAATCGTCAAAACCGTTTCAGGGTCCCTTTAAGCATATCCACTCATGAACGTTGTACAAGGACGTTCATCCACTTGGATGCATGCAAAACAATTCGTCATGGGCACTTTCCTCGCTAACTGCTTCGCATGACACCGATTCCCACAATTCATTGGATCTGCAGGATTTTTTGTGGTGGCTTATCTGTCAGGTTTATTTTATACACGTTACCTTTCATGCGTCACGCCTCTGGTCGACGTAGGCGGGCAGCAACGTGAAAATTTATGACTTGGAATCAGTAGAAAAAATGCGGACTGATGGTATTCAGTGACAGTAGTGATTAGGCGGTGTCAGTACTGGGCTAGGAAATACCGAGGGTTACAGAATGAAAGTGTCCCGTTTTGTGGGTAAACGAGGGCAATAAATGCATAAGGATAAAGGAAAAAGCAATGAGAGGAAAGGAGAAGAGGAATGCTGCAGTAATGCAGCACAGAGCACTATAGAAATACATTAGGTACAATATGCTTCGAGAGAGAGAGAGAGAGAGAGATGAGAAACATGGCAGGGAGGTTAACCAGAAGTTGGCACCCGGTTTGCACCCTGCGCTTGGGGGGGGGAATGAGAAAGTGGACAGGGAAAGAGAGCAAAAAGGTGTCATGGCTCGGGACTCACAACTGGACACCGAGTGGTGTGCATGAAATCTACGGTGCAATTGGCACTGCATTTGAATCAAAGGACACTGAAAAGAGGTCACGTTGGCGCTCACGGGAAGGCGACAACTGAGGCTGTAATGGGCGAAGTGGCTGTGCAGTGCTCGAGGTGAAAGGAGCTCAGGACAAAATTATGTTTGAAGCGTGAACGATAATAGATGGACAAAGAAAGTATTCAGGTACAGGAAGGACGCTTAGTCCAGTGGAGGAAACGAACTAGGCTGAGCGACTACACGACTAGAAGGGTGAGCAATATGGAAACAAAGAACATTAAGCTTAAGTTTAGGGAGTTGGAGGGGAGGTATTGCACAGCGGCGATGAAAAAAAAAAAAGCCAGCTCTGAGTAACTACCGAAAGCGTATAGAGGAAACAAAGAGGGAAGCATCTTATGATAATTCAAAAAGAAGCACCTTACTGTTCGAAGCGAGGTCGGGTTGTCTTAGAACGCATAGTTACAAAGCGAGATTCAGTACCAAAGAATATAAATGTTCTCGCTGTGGAAAAGCTATAGGAAAACGACGGAACATGTTTTTACTGAAGGTGGATGCTTCTACCCAAATATAGGTTTGGATTAGCCTACGTGAAGCTTTGGCGCGAAATTACAAACTCTCCCCACTGACTAGCCTCGGCTATAAACTGCTCCGCTGCTAAAACATGTGGGCTCTCAGTGGCGCTGGGTATAGAAGCTGGCACTTCCTACACTGAAGGCTAGCGCTGTAACCACTAGGACACTTATACGGTAAGCGCGCGCGCATCAGACGGGGTAGGAGAAGAGGCTGTGTTCGCTGTGAAGCGTACGCTTCACCTCTAGTCAGTACGGCCGAGAGGGGCTAGGAAGCTTCTCCACGCAGAGGCTGCATCTTCTCACGCGCACACGCAGAGGCGGTACAAGGAAACACGTCAAACTTTGACAACATTCTTTCTTTGCTCTTGATCCCAAACATGCATATTCTTCAGTTGAATTTCAGAGCCGAATTCCGAACGCCGTCCATGCATGGGCCCCAAATTTTATTATATTTCTGGAAAAGAGTCTTGGTAGAGATGTTAGGTTCTTAAAAGAAAATGATCATGCTGTACCTCACTGTGAGTATTATGCGCAGGCTGATAACTAAAGTTTCCTTTCTTTTGTTCCAGGTGACCAAGATGATGTTCATCGTGGTAGCCATCTTCGCACTGTGCTGGCTGCCGTACCAGACATACAACATCCTCACCGAGATCTACCCGGAAATTAACTCGTGAGTGTTGACACAATGACACAACTATTCTCGACGTGCCGTCGTGCCGTATCACTCAGAGCAAGGTACGGAGCATATTTCTGCAGCTGAAAAATCGGGAGCGATGTGATCGAACCGGTTACCACAGCGTTACGTAGAAAGTATAATGAGAAAAAGTTGATTCAACATCGCATCTTTACTAATTTTGCGTCGCATCTCTGCTTCTCTTCAATGCCAACTTTCACTTTATCGGACGTGAGCTCTGCGGGTAACTTAGCGAAATCATCACATGTACTCGGGCCGCAGGGAACACTGTTTACAATGCAACCACATTCACTTGTGCCCTTTGATTTAGCGGGCTCTTTCCCGCAAGTCTGGCGTGAAGTGCTGTACAAAGATACTGAGCGTATGTTAATCACGGAGGAGCTATTAAATGCGCATGATATACAGCTTCTGTCTGCCTGTTACGGTTTGGTGATGGCCATTTAATTTCTCACAACATCCGTGATTTGATTTGATTGATTTGTGGGGTTTTACGTCCCAAAACCACCATTGATTATGAGAGACGCCGTAGTGGAGGTCTCCGGAAATTTCGACCACCTGGGGTTCTTTAACGTGCACTGACATCGCACAGCACACGGGCCTCAACATTTCACCTCCATCGAAATGCAGCCGCAGCGGCCGGGATTCGATCCCGCGACCCTCGGATCAGCAGCCGAGTACCTTAGCCACTAGACCACCGAGGCGGGGCCACAACATCCATAGGTGGCGCCGCAGTGGAATAGCAAATCAGATTGCTAGATAAGCCGAGTTTTCCGGGAATACGGGGGAAGGCAGGATGTGGCGTATGTTGACGCTGCAGCTTACCCAGACACTATTAACGCCTTTGCAATAACGGCCTCTACAGAAAACGGAGAACCGATATCAGTAGCCACAGTCAAAGCCAAACACTCTGATGTTGCGGAGGAAGCGGCCATCGCGCTGGCCTTAACCTGTCCGAAAATTCGAATAATTGTAAGCGACTCCAAGACCGCCATTAATAATTATTCGCTAGGAAGAATATCAAAAACCTCTCTCAGCATCCTACAAAGCTACCCTGAAACCCGAGAAGACGTGGAGCTTATTTGGGTACCGGTACACTCTGGCAACCCTGGCAACGAGGCGGCTCACAATATGGCTCGAGGATCTATCGGCCGAGCCGCGAGCAGCAACTCGAGCCCGGAACGCGCAGAGGAAGTTCTCATGAGCTTCCAGGAAATCACCCAGCACTTTAGGACGCTCGACGAACGCTGCCGCCACCTCACAACAGTCTTACTAAGGCTGAAGAAGTTAGATGGAGGCAAATCCAAACCAATACCCTCCCGAATCCGGTCACCATGCACCACATCGATTCAGACCAATTCAAACCCGATTGCTCGAAATGTGGCCAGAGAGCCACAATGCAACATATCTTTTGGGACTGCCCCGCAGACCCACCGCCCAAAGAACTCCAGAAGCTTGTAGGCTCGCAAAAGTGGGAGACCCTACTGGCCAGCTCTGCTCTGGACGTCCAAGTCCGGGTCACAGCAAGGGCCCAAGAGGTCGCCTTCAGCCCCGACTAAGGGCCATCTGGTGGGGTCACAGAGCCCATCACTCCCCGTACCGATAGTAAAGTTTTTTCACTCACTCCGGGTAGCCCCATTCTCCTTCTATGGCTTGTTCTTTCATGGAAACTCCTCGTTTCTGTATATTGGCGCGCCCCCAAACAGTTCCTTAAGTACACGGCACCTAACGCATGGCTGGTCACCCTCTTAAATGTATTTCAAAATTTTATACATTGCTGCCCGATGAGTGGAAAGAAGAGATCCGCAGTTGGTTTTGCTAGCAAAATTTTTTTCGAAGCGCCGGGAGTCAATAATGACGAAGAGGTGGAGTGCCGCGCTTACCTGCTCTTCTGTTTTGGCCAGCTTTGGTTATTAATTACACAAGCTATACTAAGGTTAGGAGACTGAAATTTATTTCAGTAATTATATGCATGCCTTTGCTTGTGTTCAATTATTTTTGCTTTTTATGGGGAGCGTAGATATTTTCATAAAAATCCTGAAAATCAGCCCAGGAAGCATTTTTCTGTCTACTTTGCGGGCTTATATCTCAAAAAAGACTTGTGGCAGAGCGGCGAAAATTCTGCATTACGTTCTAAGCATACTCGTTTGTCAACCTGCAAAATATTATATTTATGTGATTTTTCAATAAAGCGATACAGGCGGGCTAACTTCAAAAAAAAAAAAGATAAACACCGAACAATGAAAATTTCTGACGACAATTAAAAAGAACCCCTTTTTATATTTTTTAAACTTTGTACACTTATTCTGCTTCACATTGGCTTTCACAGTCACCAAAAACATATTGCATAATTTTGTTCCACTAGGAGTTACAGGCCGTCGAATTAGACCCTTACGCAATGATAGGCAATTGTTGTTGATCCGGCTTCTTGCCCGCTGAGTGTATAGAATGAAGACAGAATTGAATTTCTGGTCCTTAAGAGGCCAGCAGCACCGAAAAAAGGTGTTGGTGGCACTGATGGTGTCAATCTCGAAGCGATTTAGTCACCCGAGCAGCCATGAGCGCGGGGCTAGCAAGCAGGTGCGCGCGCCCCCCAGATGCTCTAAGAGAGGCACAGACAGAGCTCCTTTTCGCCTCCTCAGACCAAAAGTGTTCCAAACACTTCTTGGGTAACTTCAACGCGTGCGGACTGGAGATTCGCTATCCATTCTGCCTTTTGTTCGCACCGCACTTAGGCGCTGATAACAAGGCGGAGATGGAAGCAAGATCAAAACACTATCAGGTAGCTATGAGCGCTTGCTTCACGCACGCGGTTGACAGCCGCTGCCGCCAGAGAAACTGTGCACCGCCACTTGCGATCAGCAGAACGCATGAACTTGGCACTCTAGTAGCAAAGCAAGGTATAGAACGCCAAAGGAAACAAAAGGAAAACAATTGGTAAACGGATGCGTGCACCTATCTCAGATTATATATTCTACACCTTGCGACCGCGCCGGGTAAAATGTTACCCCCAGCATGATGTGTGTGTTTGTGCCATTTGCGCCAACTATAAGCTTTGCCTTGCCGCTGTTGAGAACATTACTGGCCACAGAATCGATGCTGATGAGCTTCACTCAGCGTTCGTTTGCATTCCGTCGCCATCGGAGTGCCTTTTAGGCGAATGCAATCAGTGTCCAAAAGGCAGGTCCCCGACACTGGAGGAACTTAATATCCCAGAAGACGAAGAAATATTACTAGCAATGCGGGAGGCAGGCGACCTTGTGAAAAAAGTTTTGGGTGCTGACACTTTTTTTAATCATCTTCGAGTATTGGTGGAAAGGTGGATCATGCACAACCACTGACACAAAGTAGATCCCTATACGAGGAAAAGCAATGCACGCAGCGTGGGAGCATTGTATTCCACTTTGATTTTGCTGAAAACTGGACTGTCGTGCTTCCTGATGAAGTTCAGGCATACCACTGGCACAAGCAGCAAGTATTCGTCTTTACATGCGTGGTCACAACGAGAAAATCTACGAGGAGTTTCGCTGTTGTTAGTGACGACTTGAGCCACGACTCCGTTCACGCCTGCTTGGCTCTAGCGAAAGAATTGGTGGAAGACAACCTGCCGGCTTACTCCAACGTGACATGTGAGTGATGGAGCCGCCAGTCATTTCAAAAATAGATATCAGCTTTTCGAGTTCCGAAAGAGCTGTTGTCCCAGTACCCAACAGGTATTCTCAGCAACTCGACACGGGAAAAGCGCATGCGATGGAGTCGGAGGTCTCGTCAAGCGTCAGGCAATGCTCAACAACCCTGAAAGTGCAATTCGGACAGCCAGAGACTTTGTAACCGTTTTATCAGAGAAACTGAAAGGTGTGCATCTAATACACCTTGAAGAAAAAGAAGTTGTTGCCTTCCGCGAGTTAAAGAAGGAAGAGTGGATGAGAGTACCCGCGTTCCATGGTCTTGGCATGCCTGGCAGCTATCCACGTCAACGAAAGCATCTCCTGGCTTGTACGTGGCACGAATAGCCGGGTCTGCTTGGAAGGAGTTATGTTAACATGAATGAAGAAGTCTGAACAGTCTAATCAATGGAATAAACAATTTCAGCCGAGAAACATGGTTTAATGAAGTGGTTCTTGTTGACCTTCACAAGTTTTCTATTTTGCTAAAGATTATTTGGAAAGCGCTCTTTGCTTATTGCATTTTCATCCTTTCTTCTTTTCTTTCTTTTTTTTTTGAGACGGGGGGGGGGGGGAGGTGGAATCTAAGCTACGCATCGAATTCTTACTGCCTTTATGCTGAGGTAAAGGCGGAAAATATCTGTCTGCGCTCCGATACCGCAGCGCATCAAAGAACCCCACGCGTACAAAACTGACCCCTAATCATTCATTATTGTGTTCCTCACAGCTAATATGCAGCGTTCACACATGAATGACCAGGTACATTATCATGCCAAAATCGAAAAGCCGTACGTGATCAAAAATGTCAGAATAATCAGACGTGCATGGTTCGCTGAGCCTTCCATAAGGGTCTAATTCGACGGCCTGTAACCCCTAATGGAACAAAATTATGCAATATGTTTTTGGTGATTGTGAAAGCCAATGTGAAGGAGAATAAGTGTACAAAGTTTAAAAAATATAAAAAGGGGGTTTTTTAATTCTCGTCAGAAATTTTCATTGTTCGATGTTTTTTTGAAGTTCGCCCGCCCGTATCTCTTTATTGAAAAATCATATAAATATATTATTTTGCAGGTTGACAAACGAGTATGCTTAGAACGTAATGCGGAATTGTCGCCGCTCTGCCACAAGCCTTTTTTGAGATATAAGCCCGCAATGCAGACAGAAAAAAATCACAGCATATCCACGGAGTGAATGATGATGAGTGGGCGAAGCTCCGGAGGTTCATCGGTAAAAACAGTGAATCTTCCGTGAATCTTGCCCAGTACATTATCAAAGACGTGACAAACACTGTGTGTCGCCATCTAGCGCTCTCCTATCGCACTTGAGCACGCAACGAGCGCCTCCGCGTCATCTATTGATGAATTCACGTACTAGCTAAGTAGCACCGCAGCGATCGGACAGACAGACAGACAGACAGACAGACAGACAGACAGACAGACAGACAGACAGACAGACTCCCATACTACGCCTTCCCATACATCTGAATGAAGCGAGCACCGCAGCGCCATCACGCCACCTAGTGAGCGCTTCATAAAATCATAACAGTGGTGTAGGTTACACGATACGACGACGACGATACGTGACAACTGACCCACAGCTTAAGGAGCTTCGCCCCTAAAATGCTTCCTGGGCTGATTTTGAGGACTTTTATAAAAATATCTACGCTCCCCATAAAAAACAAAAATAATTGAACAAAAGCAAAAGCATGCATATAATTACTGAAATAAATTTCAGCCTCCTAACCTTAGTACAGTTTGTGTAATTAATAACCAAAGTTGGCCAAAACAGAAGAGCAGGTAAGCGCGGCACTCCACCTCTTCGTCATTATTGACTCCCGGCGCTTCGAAAAAAATTTTGCTAGCAAAACCAAATGCGGATCTCTTCTTTCCACTCATCGGGCACCAATGTATAAAATTTTGAAGTAAATTTAAGAGGGTGACCAGCCGCCATGCATTGTTCGATCTTACGTGGAATCACCCATATATATATATATATATATATATATATATATATATATATATATACAGGGTGTCCCACGTAACTTGAGCCAAGAATTTGAAAATGAGCCACGTGACGGACCGCGAGCGCACTGCTATAGTGCTGGTCTCAAGCGTGCAACCGGTGAACAAGGTCGCCTGCGGCTGCCACGGGGAAGCGACATGATGCTTTGAAGGTGGTCGATGTTTGGGCGTCCGTCTTTGGTTCAATGACGGTGCAAATTCACACTGCTGGCCGAGCGCTGCCGCGGTGGTAAAGCGCTCAATACTGCGAGGAAAAAAAACAAACAGCAGTTTGATTCTGATTCACGAAGATCAAGAAAACAGAAGATCAAGAAGATCAAGAAAACAAGAAAATAAAGCTATTTTCTTGTTTTATTTATCCGTCTTGGACGCTTATCTCGGCAGCGCTCGGCCAGCAGCGTGAATGTGCACCGTCATTGAACCAAAGACGGACGCCCAAACATCGACCACCTTCAAAGCATCATGTCGCTTCCCCGTGGCAGCCGCAGGCGACCTTGTTCACCGGTTGCACGCTTGAGACCAGCACTATAGCAGTGCGCTCGCGGTCCGTCACGTGGCTCATTTTCAAATTTCGCGGGCTTTCTTTAGAATGCGGAAAAATTAACACCGTAAGACATATCGTACAGGAAACAATTCAGTCGGTGGTTTATGAAGGTGCTCTACAGCTCAGTGTTCATATTTTGGGTTTTCAGCCCATAATTAAGGAGTTAGCTAATTAAAAATAATTAACTAATTACTTTAGGGGGAAAAAATAACCTGAATATCTATAGACCAGTACGTATAGTATACGTTTGGTTCAGTTCTCCTCTGAAGTGCCTTTCATTTTCAAATTCTTGGCTCAAGTTACGTGGGACACCCTGTATATATATATATATATATATATATATATATATATATATATATATATATATATATATATATATATATATATATATATATATATATATATATAACAGTCATGGTGGTGAATAGGCCGGAGGCGTGAAGACAGAGATGAGTAGTAGACCCTCTGAATTGGCAACAAAAATGCGGAAAGCGTTTATTCAACGTTTCAGCCGGAGACCGGCCTTCATCAGGAAGGCCGGTCTCCGGCTGAAACGTTGAATAAACGCTTTCCGCATTTTTGTTGCCAATTCCGAAGGTCTACTACTCTTCTCTCTCTCTCTCTCTCTCTCTCTCTCTCTATATATATATATATATATATATATATATATATATATATATATATATAACAGTCATGGTGGTGAATAGGCCGGAGGCGTGAAGACAGAGATGAGTAGTAGACCCTCTGAATTGGCAACAAAAATGCGGAAAGCGTTTATTCAACGTTTCAGCCGGAGACCGGCCTTCATCAGGAAGGCCGGTCTCCGGCTGAAACGTTGAATAAACGCTTTCCGCATTTTTGTTGCCAATTCCGAAGGTCTACTACTCTTCTCTCTCTCTCTCTCTCTCTCTCTCTCTCTATATATATATATATATATATATATATATATATATATATATATACGCCCAAGTGACCGAACCAGCCAAACCCTGGACCTACGACGGCAACGTCAACGGTAGCCGCGATTGCGACCACACGGGTATGGGAACACAAAAAAAGCCGCTGGACTCGGACAGGCCGTCATTGGAAGTTAAACGTAGCGACTCTTAACACGCGAACTCTTCCAAACGAAGCAAGACTAGCTGGACTACTAGAAGAATTAAAGGGTATTAATTGGGATATCATTGGCCTTAGTGAGGTTAGGAAACCAGGGGAATGAAACTTATCGCTTAATGAAGGGCATATCCTCTGCTACAGAGGACGGCCAGAGAAACGCAAATACGACGTGGGATTCCTTATACACAAAGACATGGCAGGCAACATTGAAGAATTCTATAGCACACAATTAAATTTTAGAACTGCAGTTTAATGATTTCGAGCAAGCATCGCATTTCGAATGTTGGAGCAATTGTGGAAAACATTTAAAAGCACCGTCGTAACTTGCGTTGATCGCTTTGTTCCTACTCGAATTAAAAAGACGCGAAAGCGAAATCCTTGGATAACACGCAGCATTATTCATATGAAACGAGAAATTAAAAGATTTAGAAAAAGGAAAGAAAGAGCGACAGAGGTTACGGCTATAAGAATTAGGTTGAAAGAAGCCCTCGTGAATTCGAAAAAGCAGTTCTTTGATAAAACGCTTGGCAACTTCCTTAGAAGCTCACCATGCGAATTCTGGCGTTATTTCAGTGAAACAAAGGAAAGAATTGAGCAGATCGAGCATGAGGGGAGGATACTGACAAAAGTTGAGGGCTTAGCCGATGGCTTCAATTGCTTTTTTCAGTCTGTGTTTACAACAGATTACGGTGATGAAATCGGAGAATTCATGAACAGCCACGCAAGAACTGAAATGGAACCAGTTGTTATCAGTTGTGAAGGTATTTTTCAATTACTGCTTGAGCTAGACGAGAAGAAAGGAAGCGGTCCGGATGATCTACCAACCTAGTTTCTCAAGAGATAGGCCGAATGGGCGTCGTTTTATGTAGAAATATTATTTGCAAAATCATTTGAGACTCATTCACTCCCGCAAGATTGGCTCAACGCAATAGTAATCCCGATTTTTAAAAACGGCAGCCGTACATTAATAAACAATTACCGGCCTGTATCCTTGACTTCTGTCTGCTGTAAAGTTCTAGAACATGTAATAGCGAAACATATTCTCAGTTTTCTTGACCTTAACAAGTTACTTTGCGCCAACCAACACGGTTTTAGGCACAGTCTTTCTGCGGTCACGCAATTAACAGAAACACTCCATGATTTCTATTCGAACACAGACGCCCACCTGCAGACAGATGTAATATGTGTTGATTTTAGGAAAGCCTTTGACAAGGTTTCTCACCGTAAGTTACTTTTCAAGCCTAACAGATTAGGAATAAGCGAAGAAGTGTTGAAGTGGATAAATGCCTATTTATCTATGCGACAGCAGGCTGTAAGGATTGAAAACTACACTTCAAGGCCACTACGCGTGTACTCGGCGGTTCCTCAAGGTTCCGTCTTAGGACCGATTCCTTTTTTGGTATTTGTGAACGATATATGTGCCATAGCTCAGCCTCCTATTAAAATGAAACTATTTGCAGATGACTGCTTGATTTATTCCCCCAGTAACTTGCGAAAGGGATCAAATATGAACAGATGCTTGCAGGCATTAGATCAATGGTGTCATAAATGGGACATGGAAATAAACTATAGCAAAACAACATTTACGCATATTCACTCAAGTAGGCGGGAACTATCTTTCATGTATTGCATCGGAAATCACCCTTTAAGTAATGCAGCTTGTTTCAAGTACTTATGAGTTAGTATTATGCAGGCATTGCAATGGCACTCACAAATAGATAGCATTTGTTCTAAGGCAAGCAAAAAACTATTTTTTAAAGAAGAAACTTGAACATGCCACATGGGATGTAAAACTAACAGCCTACAAAACATTCGTACGACCGGTCTTAGAGTATGCTTGTGTTGTGTGGTCACCTCACCAGAAGGTTCTGAGGGCAAGAATAGAGAGGATACAAAGATTAGCAGTTCGTGTTATATGCGGTAAATACCGACGCACAAACTCTGTTGCGGCTTTGCTAAAGTCCTGTGAGCTGGAGTCTTTGGAAGATCGCAGGCGCAAACATCGCCTCAAATTCTTTTTTAAGATTATAAGCGGCCAAACAAAAATAAACAAGGATTTATAACTACAGCCCACAGCAAGGCGATGTGATCGTCTTAACAATAGCGCAGCTATTCAGCCTTATTTCACACGCACTGATGCTTTCCGTCACTCAATTTTTCCTGACATAATAGAAATGTGGAATAGTTTGCCTAACGCAGTTGTAGACCATAAGACGTCAGTTGATTTTGAAGATGCCTTAGACACTTTTTTCTGTAGCGATATGCACTAGATATTGGTACGAGAAATTATTGGTTGACGTTTATTTGTATAATCACTGAACTTTGTTTATTACTTTTCTTTTGATGTTGGTCTTTTGTTTGGTGTCCTGATGTGCTATTTATTTATTTACTTATTTCAGTACCCTCAGGGATGTACCCTCAGTACCCTCAGGGATGTGCACGAATGTTATATATCATGTATTGTAACGCGAAACCCTCCCTGTAATGACCCAAAGCACGCGGTTGGCAGTATCAAATAAATAAATAAATAAATAAATAAATAAATAAATAAATAAATAAATAAATAAATAAATAGGTGATACAAACTAAAACTAATACAAAGTTAGGCACCAACGACCAGCCACAACGACGAGGCTGTAGAAGAGTTTTATGAGGATGTAGAAACGGCAATGAACAAAGTACACACCCAATATACGATTATTACGGGGGACTTCAATGCCGAAATAGGAAACTAAGAGGAGAACAGGCGGTCGGGAGCTACGGTGAAGGTGATAGGAATAGCAGAGGAGAGATGCTAGGGGAATTCGCAGAAGGAAATCACCCCCCTGTAATGAATACTTTCTCTAAGAAACGTAAGAACAGGAACTGGACGTGGAAAAGCCCCAACGGAGAAACGAAAAACGAAATAGATTTCATAATGTGCAGTGATCCAGGTATAGTACACGACACAGAAGTGGTTAATAAGGTCAGAATTGGTGACCACAGACTAGTAAGGGCGAAGATAACCCTCAATCTAAAGCGGGCAAGGACAAAGTCAATCACGCGGAAGCAGGTCAACCTCGATGTCGTCAGGGCGAAAACAGAAGAATTTAGAATTGTTACTTAAGAACAAGTATGAGGCTCTGGGACAGGAAGAAAATGGGGATATAGAGAAGATGAACGAAAACATTACGAAGCTTATCACCGCAGCAGCAGTGGAAGTAGGCGGGCAAAGTACTGAGACAAGATGTGAATAAGCTCTGTGAATCTACTAAAAATTTAATGAAACAACGCCAACAGATGAGAATGACTAACTGAAGAGATGCGGATAAGATAGAATTTGCCGAGCTGTGTAAACTCATAAATAAAAGTAGAGTCAGGGACATGCGTAACCATAACGTGAAAGAAATAGAAGCAGCTGTCACAAAACGAGTCAGAATCAAAACAACTAAAGGGAGGCTTTGCGCGGGAAAGATCATAATGCATGTAGCGAAAGATAGGCAGGTCAACATCGTTACTAACTTCAGTGATAAAGCCAAGGTGGCCGAGGACTTCTATTCTGAATACAGCTCAAATACGAGTCTCCCCACCATGAGTGTATTAAATGTCGATCAGGACACCGAAATTCCATGCGTCACTGCGGACGAGGTAAGAAAAGAAATTTAGGGCGGCGCGGAACAGCTGCTGGAGAAGACGGATAACCGCCGACTTGATTAAAGATGGAGGAGACTTCTTAACTGGTAAGCTCGCGACACTATACACACAATGCTTCAGAACATCAAATGTATCAGTCAGCTGGAAAAACGCAAACATTCTATTATTAGACCAGAAGGGACATGTAAAAGTCTTGAGGAACTTCAGGCCGATCAGTCTACTCTCAGCACTTTACAAAATTTTCACGAAGGTTATCTCAAATAGAATAAGGGCCACACTTGAATTTAATCAACCGAGAGCGCAAGCAGGGTTCAGAAAAGGATACTCCACGACAGGCCACCTTCATGTGATCAATCAAGTAATGGAGAAATCCGCTGAATACAACAAACCCATCTATATGGCTTTCATGGACTATGAAAAGGCTTTCGACTCCATAGAGATACCAGCAGTTCCGGAGGCATTACGCCGTCAAGGAATATGCAACAGCTGCGAAACACAATAGCCAACATCTATAAATATTTTACAGTAACCTTACTCCTCTTTAGGAAAAGCAGGAAAATCCCAATGCAGAAAGGTGTCAGACAAGGAGATACAATTTCTCCAGTGCTATTTACTGCATGTTTGGAAGAAATCTTCAAAAGTTTAGACTGGGACGAGACAGGGCTAAGGATTAACGGCGAATGTCTGAGTAACTTACTATTTGCAGACGACATAGCACTCTTTAGCAATGATGGCGACGAGCTGCAAAAGATGATTGAAGACTTAAGCCAAGAAAGCTCCAAGGTAGGAATAAGCATGAACATGCAGAAAACAAAGATAATGCTAAATGGAACGGCGAAAAAACGTATCTGCACGATCGAAAACCAGACATTAGAAGTCGTTGAATAGCTGTATCTAGGACAGCTACTGGCAGGAGAAGCCGCCCATATAAAAGAAATCCACCGAAGAATAAACATGGGATGGCGCGCATACGGGAAATATTCCCAACTCATGAGCGGAAACCTACCACTATAACTCATGTGGAAACTGTATAACTACTGCATCTTGCCAGTACTGATATACGGGCAGAAACTTGGAGAATTACGAAGAAGCTCGAGAGGAAGTTAAAAACCGCGCAGCGGGCGATGGAACGAAAAAAATCCCGCCATCTCCACGAAGTGAATGATGATGAGTGGGGCGAAGCTCCAATGATTATAGGTAAAACCGTGAAGCATTCGCCCACACAACATATAAAGACTCGACACGTTGTTATAGCGCTGATTGTGCACACACTTATATACACTATGTTTATTGGTTTCTTGGCGTTTCTTGGCTAGGTTGGTGAGAGCGCGCGCCCAGCTGCCGTCCGAAAAAGCCGTGCCCGGAAAGCACGTGACCCCTCCCACCGGAAGTGACGCCGGCGCCAACACTCGCCGCAATGACAGTCGGTTCGCGCTCTGCTCTCCTGCAGCTACCTGCAGCGGCGTGCGACTGCGTCGCCGCGTTTCTTCGCTGGGTTGGCGAAAGCGCGCTCCCAGCTGCGTGGCGTCGTCGTAGCAGCACTAGGCGCACGAACGCGCAACCTAGCCCATCGTTCCTCGCCGTCATGCGTGCCGAGTTCAATCTCGAATCGAAAACACCCACTGAGGCCATCACGACGTCGAGATGTACGTCCATCGATCTCGCATTCACCACCGACCCATACATACATTGTGCGGGATATTATGTATGTATCCACCTACTACTCGGATGACAAGGCCATGGTAGTGTCTTGTACACCGGCCTAAGTACGCTGTCACCGGAACGATAAGAGGGTGACGACACCGGTCAAATGACACCACCCAGGACGCCACGGCGGTGGTACTACTTCGATCGACATGCCCGAGACCTGACTCGGGCATGTCTGCCTACACTGCCTGGACGACAAAGTACAAGAGGACACGTGAAGTGTCCATAGATGGCATAAAATCACCTAAATGGTGTTTTGATGCCATCTATGGACACTTCAGATGGCATCAAATCACACATAGATGGCATCAAATCACCTAAACAAACACAATCCGCCCTCGCACATTGCCTCATTCTTTATAACACAACTCGGCAACACCAGTTCGCAGCACCCTTCCGCAACAACGATCTAGCCAAAAGAAACGCTTTCGGGTTCTCATCTCATGAGAATATGCTTAGGGATTGTGGAATTTGTTATTGACATACCGATCCAGTTGTATACACTGATATACAGACAAGATGTAATCAATTACATCTTATGGCAGCGCCCGGAAACTCGTTTGAGCACGGCTGTAGCGTTGGCACGGGACTGGTCATTGTGGATGGAGGCGATGGTGGTGAGGTTGTTGTCAAACCACAAGCGGTCGCATACCTCACAGCTGTGGCTGAGCGAGCGATCGAGGAAGTCGCGCTTGAAGCGCGCGTCGCCCCCACCAACCTGAGGTAGCGACCGCTTTCGGCGCTTGACCGCTGCTTCCCGCGCTCGCTCTCATTCGAGGCTCTCTTGCTGCCGCTTGCGTGCCGCCTCTGCTTCGCGGGCTCTCACTTCGGGATCCGCTTGTCGACGAGCCCGCTTTGCTTCGGCTGCGCGAGCCCTCGCCGCTGCCACCGCCATTGGATCGATGCTAGTGCTAGCTTGCGATTGCTGCCGACGCTGGCGTCTTTTTTTGGTCTCGCGAGCTCTCACCGCGGGGTCTTGGCAGCGGGCCCTCATTTCAGCCGCGTTGCGAGCTCTCCGCGCCGCTGCCTTCGTTTCCAAGGTGTTCATGATGAGTAGCGACGTGAAGATGTGCACTCACTGAGCTCCCGGCAATGAGAAAGGAAGCGAGCCAAAAACGCTCGAGCTATATAGGCGCGGCCCTCTGGCGGTCGCCTCTCTAACTAGCGCGGGCGCCCAAGTATGCAGCAGAGACGGAGGAGTACAGGTGTGCGCCGCGCGGCCTTGAGCGGCGGCGCGCCATCTAGCGGGCGACCTATGAACTATTGCACAGCTGCGCCTTTAGCGGTCGCCTCGAGAAGTAGGGAACAGGGCTCGCCGAGGGACTTGCCACAAAGAAGAAGAGCTTCGCCCCTAAAATGATAGGCGTTAAATGAGATATAGGAAGGCAGCCGAGTGGGTCAGAGCACAGACGGGGTCGCCGACATAATAACCGACGTTAAGAAGGAAAAAAGGACATGGGCAGGCCACGTGATAAGAAGGCAGAGATAACCAATGGACAGTTAGAACAACGGAATGGATACCAAGAGAGGGTAAGCGTAACCGTGGACGACAGAGAGTAAGATAGGGGGACGAAATAAAGAAATTCGCAGGCATCAAATAGAATCAGCTCGCGCAGGAGGGGCAAGGATGGAGAGGATTGAGAGAGGCCTTCGTCCTGCAGTGGAGATAAGCGTTTCAAAAATGTTCAGTTCTTATTTTAAATGCGAAGCATTTCTTGTGAACTTCGGCGACATTGAGCGTATCTATCTATCTATCTATCTATCTATCTATCTATCTATCTATCTATCTATCTATCTATCTATCTATCTATCTATCTATCTATCTATCTATCTATCTATCTATCTGCCTACGATTTTGTGCTCTCCTGGCCGTTTCGCTAATGGGATGTTTACGAAAATTGGTATGCCACAACATGACTGTATGGAGAACATAAATGACAGGTCATAACATGAAAACCATGACATGCATGTCATGAGCGGCATGATTTACATGCCACGGTCTTGGTGTTCTCCTGGCCGTTTCGCTGATGGGATGTATGCGAAAATTGGTATGGCACGACAAGACTGCACGACGATCATAAGTGACAGGTCATAACGGGAAAATCGTGACATGCATATCATGAGCGGCATGATTTACATGCCACGAGTTTCGTTAATGGGGTGTAAACGAAAATCGGTCTAGTGGCTATGGTACTCGGCTGCAGATCCGAGGGTCGCGGGATCGAATCCCGGCCGCGGCGGCGGCATTTCGATGGAGGCGAAATGTTGAGGCCCGTGGGCTGTGCGATGTCAGTGCACGTTAAAGAACCCCAGGTGGTCGAAATTTCCGGAGACCTCCACTACGGCGTCTCTCATAATCAGAGCTGGTTTTGGGACGTTAAACCCCACATAACAACATATACGAAAATCGGCATGCCACAACATGACTGCATGACGAACATAAATGACAGTCATAACATGAAAATCATGACATGCATGTCATGAGCGACAGGATTTACATGCCACGGTCTTGGTGCTCTCGTGGCCGTTTCGTTAATGGGATGTATACGAAAATTCGTATGCCAAAACATGACTCCATGACGAACATAAATGACAGGTCGTAACATGAAAATCGTGACATGCATGTCAGGAGCGACATGATTTACATGCCACGCGTTTCGTTAATGGGATGTACACGAAAATTGGCATGCCACATCATGACTGCATGACGAACATTAATGACAGGTCATAACATGAAAATCATGACATGCATGTCATGAGCGACATGATTTGCATGTCACAGTCTTGGTGTTCTCCTGACCGTTTCGCTAATGGGATGTATGCGAAAATTGGTATGGCACAACATGGCCGCCTGACGAACATAAATGGAAATCGTCACGTGAAAATCAAAACCACGTGAAAATCGTGATGTGCATGTCATGAGCGGCATGATTTACATGCCACGGTCCTGGCGCTATACTGCCGTTTCGTTAATGGAATGCATACGAAAATTGGTATGGCACGACAAGACTGCACGACGATCATAAGTCACAGGTCATAATGGGAAAATCATGACATGCATATCAGAGCGGCATAATTTACATGCCACGCGTTTCGTTAATAGGATGTATGCCAACATTGTTATGGCACAACACGACTGCATGACGAACGTAAATGACAGGCCATAACATCAGAATCATGACATGCGTGTATGAGCGGCATGGTTTACATGCTACAGTCATGGTGCTCTTGCGGCCGTTTCGTTAACTTCATATGTACAAAACTCGGTATAGCGAGACAACAGTGCAAATCCATTTTACGTTCCTGATGCGTGCTTCACATTTCCTTGATTCCCACTGCACGTGGGATCTGCCAATTTTTTTTGGCCTGAAATTGATAATGTCACAACATTTCTAGCGCTATTGTGTGAAACAGCGTTATTATTTAGGTTTTCTGGTTTCTTTTTTTCGGTTGTGGCGTTCTCCACTGGAGTCGCATTGGTTCCCTTGAGAAAAAAAAAGAAACATGGCCTTCTAATCGACGGCGCCTTTTACCTCCAGTAGCTCGTTAATTCACTCGCCGTATAGGATTTTCAAAAAGCTTGAGAACAAAAAGGCTGTCAAAACAAACGAAGCAAGTGGTCTGCAGCGTGAACGCCCGAGTGAGACTGACACAACCGGGACTCTCTGCGACTTCCGCCCTTCGTTCGGTTAGCCAGTTTACCGGCGTGAGCGAGCGTGCACGGCTCATGGCGGAGGTTCTCAGTGGTACCCTGATGTCCCTGAAGCGTAAAAGGCTTCGTTTCGCCGCTGGACCACCACCTAAAGTTACTGGAAACACAAGAGCGCAGTGGTACGATAGTTTTACCCTGTCTGCTCTTCGACGGAAAGTGCATCAGTACTTCATTTGCAACGAGGCACCACCTGCAGAAAATATCCTCAGCGATTTAACCAGTGACCCTTACATGGGGCTGCCGAAGCAGCTGAGTGTCAGAACAATGCGCAGGCTTCTCGATAACATTGGATTTGCTTTTCCGAAGCGAAAAGGTAACTGCGCTTCTAGAAAGGGACGACATCATTGTCTGGCTGCGGAAATATCTGCGGACCATACGAGAAATGCGAAAGGAGAAAAGGTAAAAGGTACGTACAGAAAAGGTACGTACAGTTACTGCTTCGATTTGTTACACAGAGAGATAAATATCAATGCTGTCAATTAAAATACGAATGCCGCATGTGAAAAGTCAGAGTTGAAAGCGTATGAAGGGGAAATAACGATGGAAGTTCTCGTACAATTAAATATTAAATTCTTAATCCACTGATCCTCATACATGCTGGCGTTGACCTTGATTTGTATTTCTTTTTCTGGCCTGTTTCTGCATCCGTGCCACTTGTTTGTATTTTGCCTGTTATTCTGGTTCAGTAAGCGAAGGGACGAGTACGTATCGACGTGTTCTAATGAAGTATGGATAGCTCTGAATCGGTATTTTGTTACTCGTGTCGGTGGATACCTTCTTCGAATATTTTCTTTTATTTTTGTATTTTCTTGTACCACCAAAAATTACAAATACCTGCCTGCATGGTAGAATGAGATGCACGCCATAAATGCCTTCTCTGTCTTAATGACCCCTCTCGTAAAAAACACCTGACACATATTTCTCTTGCTTTTGCAGGACTATATACTACCTCGACGAGACTTGGGTGAATGCTGGGCACACCGAGGAGAAGGTGTGGGAGGACACCACTGTGTCGTCACGTGAGGACGCCATTCGCAAGGGTCTCACAACTGAGCTTCGTGCACCGAGCGGTAAATGGGGTCGGCTCATTGTACTTCATGCTGGAAGTGAAATCGGCTTCGTGGATGGGAGATGTCTCGTTTTCTGGGCGAAAAAGAGTGTCACGACCGACTACCACAGTGAAGTGGATGGCCTACGCTTTGAGAGGTGGTTCACCGAACAACTTCTACCTAGCATTGAACCACGGAGCGTTATTGTCATGGACAATGCTCCGTACCATAGTGTTCTGCTCGAAAAGTTGCCGTCGACGTCCTCGCGTGAGGCCGATATTCAGTCTTGGTTGACTGAAAAAAGCATCCCGTGGTTTAATGACCAGCTGAAGCTTGAGACCCTTCAGCTGGTTAACCAAAACAAGCACAACTTTTCTGGATACCGGACTGACGCCTTGGCCAAGGTTGCTGGTCATGATATTGTTCGGCTTCCTCCTTACCACTGTGAACTGAATGCTATCGAAATGGTATGGAGCCAGGTCAAGGGGTACATTGCTGCCAAAAACACATCATTCACTCTCGCTGGAGTCGATGAACTTCTGAACTAAGCTATCGCTCTTGTGACCCCATAAATCTGGGCGCGGGACTGCGCTCATGTGGAGCGTGTTCAAGAAGAGGCCTGGGAGCGGGATGGTGCAATCGACACCACGCTCGACAGCATCATAATTCCTCTGGGATCTGACTCCAGCAGCTGCAGTGACAGTATAGCGTCAACGAAATGAGCAGTGTAGAGGAACTTTGATGAACCCGGTGTGCACTGTCTCATGTGATTGATTGTGTGTGACATGCTTTGTTTACCTTTCTGATACCCAGCACTTGGAAATATGCTCTGTCAGCTCATGTCGTTCTGGCTGCACGCAGCACCAAGCAGTCATCTAGTGTGTTTGTTGCCAGCATGCGAGTTAGTCTTTTGGTTGTCATACATATCACTAAGAATGTTACGCTGTATTGAAAGAAATAAATTGAATTGAATTGAATTTGTCGATAGCACTTGGGGGCACTTGTTGTACCTTTGTCATACATAAAACGGAAGCAGGAGACAAAAGCTGAGAGCGAGCAGTGCTGAGTAGTGTATAACATATCTTGTTTCACCCAGAAGAAACGCAAAGGGAAAATTTGATTCCAACCCAAGAGACTATAAACAGCCTTCCCAAATAGGTGTTACCGGTGGATGAATGAACTGACAAGACTGGAAGGATTGTGTTTCAAGAGCTGCGAGATAGTAGTGACTTCCAGAAATGAATTGCTGTCTCATTATTTGTAACTGTTTCAGTCGTATGGCAAAAAGATACAACCATCAGTTGCACTTTGTACATAGATAATCACTTGTACCCACTTGCTCATGTTTTGTTTGTCTCTTGTCTCTTCGACTACACACGCAAGTTGCTAACGTAAACGGGCACGTCAAACACAAGTAATTTTACAAGTGCGTTTCTACAGGGGTAAATGACAAGGAGTAATGCGAATCGTCAATTTCTCACTGTTGAGTGTCGCAACGCTCTATTTTCCCGAGCTACCAGACTTAACCTTTGTAATAAATATCAATTCCATTCCTGCCGGAGGTCCTCAGGTGTAAAGTCGAACACTTGAAAGGCAAAGTCACACGCTCGCAACAGGATTTACAGTCCAGGGACATTTCTATGTGTGGGGATAGACAGCGTCACTTTGTCATGTTTGTTGTGCAACATTGAATACGTATATGTTGTTTAACATTTATCATGAAGATTTTACTGTACGTTGTAGTCAATCACTTCAAATAGCTGCTAACGGAGCCATAAATGTTTCGTTGGAAATGCATGGCTGTCTGACTTTGATTGCTAAAGTTGGCTTGAAAGAAGGAGCCACAGTATTAAAGGTTTATTCATGTGACTGGTGTGTGTGTGTGTGTATGTTACTAAAGGAGTGACTTTTACATTTTAGCTAGCTGATTATGCAGGAAATATATAAAAACCATCTTGTTTCGGCTCCTTCAATATTTCGCGTAGCACAATTTATTCGTCCTGACAAATACTCGCCGTGTCGAATTATAAAACTTTCTGCAACTGGCCGTGGCAGTCCTGCGTGTCCAAGGAGTTTTCTTGCTGGTTCAGGAATTGTGCATGCGTATCCCGGCCACAGCCACAAAAATCCACATTGTAATGTCGAGGGCAGAGGTATGGTGTTATTGTCTTTGCCGCCCTGACGAAGACAAGTCCACTTGTCGAAACGTTGGCTCCTGCGACATTCCCTGTTCAAAATTGTATTTTGCGATCTGTTCATCGCCAATAAAGGTGAGAATGAGTACGGCGTGGGTGTGTAAGAGCACGTGCTTTTCTTTCTTGTCAAGAAATGTTAAGGCAAAAAGCAGAATGTCTCTGCTTTCACTAACTTTCCGGAGAAGCTAAAAGAGATCCTAGTCACGTTCATATTAAATTAATTTGCTCAGTACTCCGTAGCTTGAGAGGCACAGCAAAGTAAACTGCCTTGCCAGTCTTGACATATCGAGTAAAGTGATTTCAATACTGCAAGAAGGTATCAATGGCGACACAGCGTTTTCTAAAGTCCGCGTATTTAAAATGCGTTTTCCAAGAAAGATAAACTCTAGATTACTTTGGGAAAAACGCTATATTTTGCACATCTCCCGCCGTGGTGCCAGTCTACTAAGCAAAGAGAGTGTGTGCCTAATGCATCCCAGAACTTTCAAGCTGTCAAGAATGAACTTAGAGTTAAAACCGCTGCAGCCCGCGCTTATTGGTACAAGTGTATTTTGCCTAATGTAATTAAAGCTAATGTGATAATGTTTGGTCTTCAGTTGCACTGCCAAGTATTTCGACCTGGAATCTCTAAGGCGTCTAACGGTCGGTTTTTACAGCAGATAATCTCAAGGGTCCCCATTTTCATGCGGTGTCGGGCTTTTGGATGGGTGATATCACAATAAGTGGGGAAGGTGTTCTAAATTGATTTTTTACCTAAATGCGCTAAAGAACAGAGGTCCTGGTGGCATTCCAAACTAATTTCTTTCCGTTATCCCTTATGGACTTGCAGAGATCTACTGCAGAGATCTACTACAACAGAGATCTACAACAGGGCGGCACGCGCGGAGGGCGCGTGCCGCCCTGTTGCAATTGCATCAATGTGGCCAGCCTAAGTATTACTGAAAGTGCTAAAAACAAGTGTAGGTCGTCTTATGCAGATTTCTTAAAAAACGAGTAATCTTGCGAAGATCAAGTGTGAATATCAAGCATACTGAAAACGCTTCCTAAAAATGTAATTAATATATTTCACGATGCACGCATTCGCTCAATAAAGCGTGGTTTTGGATCTCTTTATTTCTATTTTCGTATGCTCCCTCATTTTGGGTGTCTCATATGGTATATGTGATCGCGCGGTGACATCGGTTGACGCCATGGTGCATTCGTGCGGTTACGTTACTGTTACGACCGGCCCCTCTCTTTGTGTGCGTAGCGGGGTAAGGACGGACGGGTTGATGCGGTGTTGTTCGAGGGCACCGGCTTGGCAGCCGGGCTGTTCGATCAATGCCTCAGCCGCAATGTACAGGCAAAGAAACCTAAACTGGTAGGTCGTGCGTCGAAGGAGCTTTCTGCACCCGAAAGAATAAACCATGCTTAACACATACGTACGGTTATATAGGTGTTCTCTGCACGCACGTTGAACATCGCGCACGGACTGCTCGGGGACGGCGATAATCGACAAGATCGCATTGACAACGCCGGGTGCACCGCGTCCACTGACAACGCCCCGTGTAGTTTCTCGGTTTTCTTGCTGAGGCTGAGCTTCCCAGCTCCACGGATGGCCACCGTTGCGCATTCTAAGGTTCCATCGCGGGGGATAACAAACTTGTTCTCTGAAGGCCTTGATTTACCAGTTCTGATCGTAAACAGTATAGCTGCTCTCATCTATTGGCGCTGATTTCCTCCGCATTGCTTTCGAGATTGGCGCGCGTATGCGCCATTTCGGAGGCTATGTGTTTTCACTCTTTGTTGCTAGATTAATACCGGCTACTATCCCCAAGGATAGCGTGAGCGTTGCAAGATGGCGTCGACCACGGGGGACCCCCCCCTCCCATACACGGACCCCATGAGGAGCTTTGCCTCTAGAGTCAGTATATTAACTCTATGCTTGCGAGCTGGTATAGATGATGATGATGATGACGATTCTGGTTCCCTTGAGGATCTGTATTTTGTAGTGCAGCGCCCCCTGGCGTATTCTTCGTATCATGCATTGTGCTGTCATATACTTGATCGATGTACACATAAAGTCGGTTTTTTACACAGATGTTTTCCTTTTTCTTTGTCCAGGTGTTCAGTTTCGGTTTCGGTTTTGTGTAGCGTGACAACGCGAACAACGACAAGGCTAGGCCGTAAGGAGCTTCGCTCCTAATATATTTTTGCGTTTCAGCTCACTCCCGCTATATCCAAGTGCTCGGCTGCAGTGTACGCAAGTGAATAAAATAAGGAATGGAATAAGGAATGGAATAAGGAATAATGAATGGTCTTTTGACTTGAAGAGCCGGGTGAAAGCATACGAAAAGTGTATACGAAAGGTGTATTACTGCCATATGGAGCTAAATCCAAGTTCCGCCATCTTCACTATAGGTTTAAGCCCGTTGGTCAGTTATCTCACTGTCTTGTGCTGCTAGTGTGAACGAAATGTTATGTGCTTTGTGTCCTTCCTTGCATTTTGTCCTCGTTTTTCGCGCTGACCCTCAATATGCTTAACCAGCTCCAACTAGCCCACATGACCATCCTTCTCACGTGCTACCTTTGGTGTTTGCTACCCCTAGAATCTAAGTACACCTTCTTATGCTCAGTCAATAATGTTCCCCTAATGTGCAAACTTCATTTGGCAGAAACTGCAGGATCATTGTGGAATAACATAAAGTGGTGCGCTTGCATAATTGAATTGGTTTTGTATCTCTTGGGTAAGTGAGATATTTAGTGCATTCAAAAGCATGACACGTAATGCGGTGGCAACACATCGCATCGATTGTGATAAAACATTTGACGACAAATATACTACAGGGGACATGTTTACCCAATTTACTTTCTTCTCTATTATTAAAACTAACCTCAACCTGCAGGTTCTACGCTGACTTTAAATTTAACATAACTTGAAGCATACTTGCGATGAAAGCGACAACCTTGTTGCCTTATATTTCGTGCATAACAAATCGCAATGAATCTGCAAAGGCGTCTGATGCTCAAGCTGCCAGTGTATGAGTGCATATTTTGGGGCTCTCCTTTCTTGGCGTCTTGCAGACCATGACACCCAAAATATCGCTGAGCGTGGTTGACCTCAACAAAACCAGGATGTTTGTCTATCGGCAACAACAACAACAACAACAACAAAACGAAATGAAACCCCGACATTCATTCTCGTGAAAAACATGTGGCGCACACATACGATGGTTTTACGAATTCTTCTGATACTGCATAACCAAAAGATAACCACTACTGGCAAGCATTCCTGACACGACAAGCAGCCGCTATGCATTGTGTCCCAGGCGGCATGTGTTGTTCTGATGCGCCAGACCCTTTCGCAACAGCTATCTACGTTATCACCTACGCTGCACGCGGTGAGAATGTCACGCCGTCTTGCCAGACCGTTGGAAGTTCGCTTTTAATAAGTTTCGCAAGTTCAGCTGTCCGCAGAGGAAATGCCGTCGCAACTTCTTCGAATGAAAAAAAAAAAAAGGTATTCCTCACAACTCGCCCGAGTTCATTTGCCAGGCCACGAGAAATGGACGCATCGCCACGAATATATCACGATGACTCGTGAACAGTCCAAGTGCTATTGCGCAACCTTTCTGAGTTGTCTTTAGGCATTTGCCAAGTAAGTCAAAGTAGTCCACTTGAACTAAGCCACGAAGCAGTGCAGATGACTCCAACGAAGAACAATGCGTCAAGTTTAGTGTTCGTGGCTATAACGAGTAACTGTTCACGAGGGCTGCGCTTACAATATGGCAATCAAGTGGAAAATTTTTTTATTGCAATTATATGGACATTCTTGGCTGGTTTTTGCCGTCCCCGTCGCCGCCGCCGTCATGCACCGTATATGTATTAGTGTATATATATATATATATATATATATATATATGTATGTATGTATATATATATATATGAGTTCCAAAGAAAAATAATTCAGATAAATGCTTCCGAAGCGCGGAATCGAACCAGCAACATCTTGCTCCGCAGCGCGTGGCGCTAACCACTGCGCCACAAAGAGCAGATCCTTCAGGGAGCTAACGGCGAGCCTTATATACACACCCTTTACCGCTGGCAGGACTCAGAGACGGCAGGCGCTTATAAGCGTTTCTTCATTACCAGCGAGATGGCGCGAGGAGCGCAACGTGCGCATTTAAAAGTCGTCGGCCAGCTCGCTCGCTGCTTCTAATATTTGCGCAGGGAGAACCTTGCTCTTCCGCTGTCTGCTCGAGCGGTTGTCTCGTGGTGAGAGGAAGAGGGATGTTTCGAGCTTTCACCGCGATGTCCGCGCTGATGTTACGGGAGCGTACGAAAGTCACTCGAGCTCAAGGGACGCCGCTAAACGAACAAACAGAAGATGAGCGCGAACTATCAAGTGTCACAGCTCGACACAGGCCGCCTTTGGAACAGGAGCGCTGTTCAAACTGAAAGTATCCATTGTGACAGCTTATTCGCGCTCGTTCGGTGTACATCTGTGCGTTCGTTTCGTGCGTGCTTCACTTGATAGTTCGCGCTCATTTTCTGCTTGTTCATTTAGCGGCCTCTTTTGAGCTCGAGGGACGCGCTGGAAATTTCAAGCTGCCTCCACGCTCTTCGCATTGCGGTCCCATTTGTTGCTATCGCATTCATGGCTTCGCCCTTGCGGCGAAACTGTACTTTTTATCTTTGGCACTCACATAAAAGTTTAAGTTTGGCGAGCTCCCAGAAGCATTCATGTTTACAGTGATTTTTGCAATTTATCTAAGTTTATACTTTCGAAACAACTTTTATAATGACCATTTCCCTGAGTCTAATTGCGATTTCACGGAACAACTGCCGTCTCCAGCCACAGGATCAAGCATTTTAGTGGCTGTTATTAAAGATTAGAGTACATGTATATGGCGATTTACTTAGCATAATCAGTCAGCGTTCACTAATGATTTATCTCGAAAACTAAATAAAGAAAACAGGACTTTTTAGTAGTGATAAACGCTGCCTATTCCTTTGTGCAGCGCAAATGTCGATGTATGTTGCTTCCTTTGCTACTCCATTAAGATGAGAAATGCGGGAAGACGGACATGCACCATCTTCCGTAGACACTTTCAAAGACTTCAGATCCTTGGAAAAGTAAAGCTTACGACGCGAACACAAAATAGAGTTAACGAAGTCATAAAAGAAATCGCAGGAATTCTTTTTGTTCAAAGATTGTTTTCCCCTAGTGTCGTTTGCCGTGTTTCACTTGGTAGATTCATTCCAACTGTCTTTTTTGCCGGCTTTACGAAAGTAGCTCTTTATGTACGAATTTAATGCAGTTCCCACAGAGTATGCCGGATGTGAATAGACAGGCTAGGATATTATTTTTTTACGCATTTATGGACTCTTCAATTTACGTCAAGCTAAGCGTCAATGTAGCGCTGTTTTATCGTATGCCAGGAAACCCTTGATTTTGTCGCTCGTGTCTAGTATATGCATAAAAATGACCGGCGGTTTCTAGGGCGAAATGAAATTGGCAGAGCTCACTGAAGTGCTCTCATTTGTGGAGAATTTACATGTAAATAATTAAAAGTACAAACAAACGAACAAACGAACAAACAACCGAACAAGGAAACGGGGCTGAAATGGCATGCGCAAGAACGCATTTTTTTTTTTATGAAAGCACTTTTGCACGAGTTGCGTGCGAGCGGGACGACGTGTATTGCAGAATAAACGTAAGTAAGAACATGCAGCTCTGTAGTTTCTTCAAAATTTTGTATTCGAAGGTATTAGCAAAATGAAAATGCCATTGTTTGAGGCGTGTTTGTAGACAACTATCTACTTAGCTACGACACCTGAATGAAGATATTCGTCCTTAGCTATTCCGCTAAATGCCCAGTGTGAGTAATGTGCATTGTAAGAAGGTACGAGATGAGCTTATGGTAAATTACCACCCCTGCGTCGCATATGCAAATTGAAAATGAGGCGCCATTGGCAATTTCTCATATCTGGAAATTGTGCGTTAGCCGTGTAGTCACTGCAACGCAATTTTGCAGCGAAGCAGTACAGTGTGAGTTTTGTGCATTTGTATTATCCATAAACAGACAAAAGAATCAACGCACGGATATGCGCATACCCAACCACTTGTGGCGTATGCCTGCATATACCCCAGCTTGGGATATGCAAGTATGCATTACACGTGACGGAATGTTAACGTTTAGAGTCATTTTCAACCCAAGATCAGCCAAAATAGGCAACCATTTGCGTGACACGATACAACAGCTATGCAATCTATCCAAGATGAACGTCGCGAAGGCTAAAACGCAGCCAGAGGACGAAAATATCACGCCTTTTAAATACGAACTGCGCTCAGTTCAAAAGCCACTTTGGTAAAGCTTCGCTGGTTGATTGATTGATGTGTGGGGTTTAACGTCCCAAAACCAACTCTGATTATGAGAGACGCCGTAGTGGAGGGCTCCGGAAATTTTGACCACCTGGGGTTCTTTAACGTGCACTGACATCGCACAGCACACGGGCCTCAACATTTCGCCTCCATCGAAATGCAGCCGCCGCGGCCGGGATTCGATCCCGCGACCCTCGGATCAGCAGCCGAGTACCATAGCCACTAGACCACCGTGACGGGGCCGCTTCGCTGGTCATTCAGCTTCATCGAGCGGAATGGCTGCTGAACATTTTATGGTTTCGTTTTCGCTACAATATATACTCACGCTGTATGGCTACTCTGTGAGCATTAAAACAAAAAGGTGTCATTGTAGTTTCTGTTTTCACTGACTTCCTTTATTTTTACTCGTGCAGATATCGCTACATCAATGTCATATGGTTCTGCTGCCACTGGTTGGCCATGAGCAACTCCTGCTACAATCCATTCATCTACGCCATCTACAGTGTAAGTATTTAAGCAATGCCTTCTTATTTTCACTATGGTGCAAGCGGTCAGCAGTGTTCTGCGTTATGCTGTGTTTAAACGCGTCACTGGTGGGCGCTTGTATATACACGTAACTTTTGTGAAGAGATAGTACGAAGAACCCAAGCCATCCAAAAAGTTCTACCTGGGTGATAATCCTGGCGATGACCTAATTGTAGACAGCACCCACATAAGAAAAGCTCTGAAGATCTGCGCGCAATAAGGCTAATAGAGGACATCCAACGTCACCGTGTAAAGAGCCGTTAGGGGAGCGCCACGTTTTCGATTCCTTGGATCAAAGCCGCAGCGCCGCATTTGTCTAATATGACTAGCATTTATTGTCTGACTGATTCGTCTTAAGCAAACTAAATATTTCGTCGCCTTGTGGTTGTCTTGTGGTTGCCCAGTATCGAAAAGTATTTTGTCTATCTGGCTGCGTTTTCCATACGAGGCCATCTCCCTATATACGGAAAGGTGCACATCGAGGTAGCTTATTGCAAATGGCGTAGCGCTGCTGAGCTAAAGGGGCGTGTTTGGTCCCAGCCATAACGGTCGCATTTCGACGGGTTTGAAATAAAAAGGAAAGAAGAAACGCTCATGTAATTAGATTTAGGTACGTTGTAAACAACCATTCTGTCAAAATTAGTCTGAAGCCTTCCACTATATGGCTTGCCTCAGATTCATGTCCTGGTTTCGGCACTTGAAATTCCAGGATTTAATTACTGCGCTCTCAACCTCTACACGCACGTGTAGGCGACAGGCAAATGTCGCAAGAAGGTAGTCGGCATATTTGCTTTAGAACTCTTAAGCTACAGCAACGAGTTCGACTTATTTAGAAACCTCCGTTTAATTTGCCGTCAGGTATATGCTATTATTGTTATTTCTCCTTTAATACACTAATAATATGATCAGGTAGCAAACAAATATTGCCGAACTCTGTAGCCATAGCTAGCTTTAGCGTTACTGAATCACTTAGTGATGCGCAGAGTGTATTCTGGCGCTAAATATTTTCTAGACTATTCATTTTTCCGAAATACGACATCATCTTCCAAGATGCCAGATCTTTGAGGAATACCGTACCCTTCCATCCAAGGCGTTCACCTTAAAGGACGGGAACGCAAAGATAAAAGATCATAGACCGATGGATGGATGTTATGAGCGTCTCCTTCCTAATAACGGGGCGGTGGCCATTACACCATTAATATTTGAACCTTGAACATTAAACTTCGAACTTTATTTGCAACGCAAAGAGTTGGGAGTTCCAACAGGCAAAAATCCATTGAAAAGACAGCTGTACAGGGGACCTTACAGTCAGCAGCAATGAATGCAGTTGCAGAGCAAAACAACAGTAAGACTTAACATCACTTGATATTTTAGAATAACAGCAATATTATACAGAGCAAGAAAATAAGAAAAGGGAAATGTGCAGTACAAATTGGGGACATTTCTCCTCTAATGTACAAAAATACAGCAATGCTGAATAAAATTATGTAGTCACATAAATGCGCATCATGGCATAACAATTTTTATTCGTTGTGTAGGAAAAGTATTAGTTGCGATTTAAATTTAAACAGTAAAACATTGAAGTTGACATTATTTAGGTTGACCTAATGTATTACCAAATCTGGGTGATGGTCACACACACACACATCTAACGAAAGGGGTCAAGGGCGCGTTTTCATTTGTTAGAAACAACTTAATGAGCCAACAGACACTGAAGCCTAGGAAAACGTGGGGGAAGTTAATTGTGGTATTGTGGTTGTGGAGTAAGTAGAAAGGAATTAAAGTGGACGAAAAGACAAACCTGCCTTCGGTGGGAACAGAACCCACGACCTTCGGATGACGCGTCCGATGCTCTACCGCTGAGCTACGAAGGCGGTCATCCCCCCCCCCCCCCCCGTCCACTTTATTGGGTATTTATGTACATATTATTCTGGGAGTGTTAGGCAGCGCCACTCGCAGCCATGGCGGCGTGTGTGGAACACGCTTTCTTGCCAGGAGGCCAGAACGTGAACTTTACAATGAGATGGCTGCTGCCCAATAAGCCCTCGCATGCTACCTAAAGGCACCAAGTCTGCCGCAACGAGGCCCAAGCTATTATATAACGAAACGAAGTAGTCAGGGGCTCGTTTTTATTTGTTGGAAATAACTTAATGAGCCAACAGACACTGAAGCCTAGGAAAGCATGGGGGAAGTTAATTGCGGTATTGTATTGTAATTGCGCCCCCCCCCCCCCCCCCCCCGCGCGCCCGTTCGAAGAAAAGCAAAAGAACAGTCCAGTCCTAAAGAACAGTCTGGCAGAGAAGTCCGCAGATGCATGAGTTAATTTCGCCTCAGTACAGAAGGTCTAGGTTCGAGGCAGTACAGAATTGTACGCATCACCGCAGAGCACAAGTTAGCTTCACCGCAGTGCGCGTTTGTAAATTTTGCCGGAGTACGCAGTTGTTATGCGGCGAAGTGTACTACATGCGAGGACGTGCAATATGCATGTGTTAGCTTCACTGCAGGGTGCTAGCGTAAACTTCTCCACGGTACATGAATCCTATGCGGCGAAGCGCACTACATGTGGGAATGGGCCACTAGTCACGGGACACAGCATATTGTTTCCCTTAATTAGAAACTTCAAATAGCTCGAATAACAAAGGTGTGTTGCAAATCGAATCGAATAGCGAGCGCTATTTGAAAACTAGCCGAACATTGGTATACATAATGGCACAACCCTAATACTGTGCTTTATGCAGCAATACTCTTGTGAAACGTGCGAAAATTGCCAACACAAACTTATTTTGTCCGAATTTGTCCAGTATGCACTCTTTCTGATGAGGCAGAGCAATTTATGCAGACCGGCGTTTATTTAAATCCATAGTGAGTGTCGGCAAGTATGTTGCAAACTTCTAAAAGCTTATCTACCCCTGTATATATAATTATTTTCCAAACACCTAGAAGATAGAGGGAGCATCCGGATTGGCCGATAGTTGTTAAACACATTTTTGTTTCCCTTTTTATAAAGCAGAATGACTTTTGCTGTTCTCACTGCTGAAGAAAATGTTGCAGCCTGCAAACATAAGGACGTGTGTATGTGATGTGCAAATGCTTTCCTTTACACGTTTGGCAAAGCGAATCTGGATATTATTTAAATCGCATGGCATGCTGTTTAATAATTCAGAAAACATCTCTGCAACCTCCCTCTCTCTAGTATGTGCAATAAAAAGAGACGATGAGCATCTGGTGGCAGGGCTGTTGAGGGAGTAAGATGATGTACGCGTAGAGTTCTTTTTAGCGAAGCGAAGACTGGATGCCTCTGCGAGCTTTGAACCTGCGCAAACTTGTCCATTGCGAGTGATTCTGTTGTAATGCTTATTCAAAAAAAAAAAAAGGCTGATGTCAACAGAGTCTGCCTTTTTTCATAGTTCATCGGGATGCTTTTAGTAATAACGCTCCCTTGAACTTAGCATGTTAATAATTTAACTGCCTGTATGACTTTCAAGTGTATAACAGCTGCATCTTACCGGTACTCACCTACGGGGCAGAAACTTGGCGGAATGGGCGCGAGCGGGATATGTAATGCGAAGACAAGACAACCGTTGGTCATTAAAGGAGTACTGACACGATTTTGCGGCGGCTCAAAATGTGCATTTTTCGTTTTCTAACCATGTATTGTTAACGCCCTCCGCACACGAAAGCCAGGAAACAGGTACAAGATATATTAATTTGGTTTTAAAGTTCTCGTCGCCCGGCACTGCAAGCCAGCCCCAGCGCAATGGACACTACGATGACGTATGAGCACGGTCTATTTAAAATAGCCGAAATCGCTGTCAGAGTCACTGGACGACCGTGAAATTGTCTTTGTTTGCGTTCCCCACGTGTAATTGACCACAGACGACGGAGTTGCAGCGACGCTATCACGAATTTCTGTCCCTACGTGACACAAACTTCGTCCGACTATGTTGATACGTCACTAGGAAACCGCCCCCTCGAAATCGAAACCGAAAGTGGGCTTTCATGGAAGCCGTATTAAAAATATATTCATTGCCTTGCGAGGCACCATGACACTCTTTTGGGGGTTCTCCACGCCAGTGCTTTCATTTACAGCAATAATACGAGAATGTCAAAAATTCGTGTCAGTACTCCTTTAAGGCTAACAGAGTGGAATCCTAGAGAAGGCAGGCGTCGCAGACGGTGGCAGAAAGTTAGGTGGGCAGATGAGATCAGGAAGTTTGCAGCGATAAATTGGGCCTAATTAGCACAGGACAGGGATAATTGGAGATCCATGGGAGAGGCATTTGCCCTGCAGTGAGCGTAGACAGGTTATGATGATGATGATGACTTTTAAACTCCTCGAATAAGGGTATACTTTCTACGTTCGCGGAAAGATTAGCCAAACTTGGCTTCTCACATACCCCGATTTTCTACGTTTTTCAGTTAATCAATCAAATGACGTTTGAAGGAGACGTCGCGACTCTCTATAGCCTTCAGGATCTCCACCGAATTAAAGGAAACGGTTGCACGGTCACACACTCTCCTTATAGAAAACCAGCGACTTCTCGAAACGTTTACGCACTTGAGTGTGAAGTCATGTAAGAATCAGATACCAATATATTCGCAGCATAGTCCAACAGCTTTGCAAAGGCTAGCCCTAGTGCCTGTGTGGTTACCAATTTGATTGGTTTCTTACATAAGAAATGGAAATTACTCGCGAATTTCAGATACCTGCACGCTGGCTATGCGACCAGAACGAATGAGTGATATAGTGGGCGAGAGAGCCATCGCACAGAAGTCTGCCTTTGGGCTGGCTAGTCTATTGAATGGCTACGCACTGGCGTTTCTCGTACATAATGAAATTAGTACTTGAGAAAGCAAAAAATTACTCCACGCAAAAAACAAAAAAAAACAGCTTTGAAATTGCTCTACTCACTTTTCAATCAAAATTTAAGCAAAGATGGCTCTCAGCTTGACTTCAAGGTTTATTTCATTTTTATCGCTACAGCGGGCTGAAGCTGACTTTTTCCTAGGCATACTTTTTGAAATTATGTGGGGACACCAAGGGAGAAATAGAGGTGGAAAAGAGGAACCATTACTCGTCTACTCGCCGTTCCAGACAGGCTATGGGGCATTGTGATTATACGAGGCGATCATCAGGCATAAGAAGTCCCATGACGACGACATACTGAAAAGTCGGCGCACGCGAAGTACCGACAGAGCGCGCAATTCCACTAAATTATAAGCTACAATTATAACGGAAACATAAAGCCTGCTTAGTTGGAATAGTACGGCACGTACGGGCCGAAGATTTATTAAAGTGGCGTCGCACCCTTTCTTCTTGCACTCGTCTGTAATATTGTTAACACGCGTACAATACTGAATGTGTGATAATGTATGTTTCGTGTCACGCACGTCTTAGCACGAGGTTGCCTGCCCATTTATCTCACTAAATCGGCCCCTCCCGGCGTGTGCAATAACATAATCTGCGCCCCTCCCTGTTGCAGTGTCATGCCTCGAATGCTCCTTCTCTTGAAGGCCGTTGTATGTTTGGTTGTATTCATTTTTGACTCTTTGTGGGAAAGTATGAACGAAAGACATCTCATTCTTCGTTAGACAACGAATCACTTTTCTGAAGGCGCCTGGTAGCAGCCTCAATTGCTTATATTAAATTAGTGGCAATTTCTCATTTATGTCTGCGTTCTATTTCTGGCTATATTTTGAAACCCTTTTTATACTTACGTGTGGAAGTTGAGCGGCGACATAGCTGTGTCTTATGAAAGATACTTTCGGACTCTACTATAGGTGTCCTTGTAAAGCTAATAAAGGTAAAAAATGATTAATGTTTTTATTCTGCTCCCGTTAGAGCGCTTATATGTTTATTTAGGCGGACTTCTTGATGTCTTGTACGCATAATCATATTGCGTTATCACAGACATGACGAGACCGGAAGCCTGAAAGCACGATCTCAGTTTGTTTGACACTCGGTATAACCGTCACTTGATGGCAGCAGTAGAAGCTTTCGGTCCGTTTTCCTCATTACCAACTCTAGAATTATTGGAACTTGGCTTGGCTTTGTTGCATGCAAGAAAGCTGTTGAACAGATACGGTTTCCACTTCCGACGGCATAGCGTGGAGAATAGAATCTCGCTTATTAGATAGCGCACTATTGAAATCGCCAAGTGGATCGCGGCTCATCGGTAGTACCGTATAGGATCCCTGGGCGATCAGTGTGTTGTTTTTATAACCCACTCCGTGTTATGAGAATGAAGAAAGAAAACTGCCGGGTTCGTGCGGCATGGGCATGCTCTAAACTATTGGAAAATGCCAACTCAATTCCCCCAACTCTGCTCAAGCTAAATTTCCTCCTCTAGCGCATTTGTAACGGAGTGTGCTTTTGCAGGTTTTTTAAAACCATTCTTTATGTTTTATCACTGCGCCATCGAATGCGCGTGCTACTTTTGCTAAGTCTGCTGCGAAAGCCCAAAGAGGACACTCCTACCCGATTTCTTGGCCTTCAATTTCAAAAGACGTTAAGATAGTATAGTCAGAAATGTTCTTTTGTAGATAAGAAGTATCTAAAGGAAAAGGGCGTAGAAACGCTACTTGACAGCTATCGACAAACGAGTGCTGTGCGTTTATAAGAGTTTCATGGTTGCTTTTCATCTCCTCACCATGTCGAAACATCGCATATTCGCTCTTTCGTACGGTCACTTCAAGCACTCCCCAGGCGCCTGTTGGTTATGTTTTACCCAGGTGTGTTTTACCTTAGATGATATTCGAGTGCACATGACGAAGCGAGTCATCCATGCTATCTTGTCGTAATCATCAAGTACTTGTGTACACACAGTCATCAGAGTTTTGTTGATCTGGTTGCTGACCACCGCCCACCTTGCCTTAAGTGTTACATTTTTCGCACAGTTCACTCGTAATATATCAATATCTATGGAAAGGATGGGCTGGATACCTCTCTTACCTTTAGCTTCCATTTTCGTAAATGTGGCGTCGCCGGGATGTCATATACACGAAAATTTCTAAAATTAATTTTAAGAAAGAAGGGGTGACATCGGAGGCCGTAGTTCCTGAGCGCGTTCAGTTTTCGCCGAAAGCCGTTGGCCAAAGCTGTGTTGACGCCACCAGCCGCGGGCCGTGGCCACGTTTTCGCATTACCATGTTTTGAACGCATGGCCGTGTAGGGACCACGAAGCGAAAGTAATGACCATGAACAAGGCTAGCAAATTATATTAAATGCGAGGCATTGCTTAGCGGACTTCGGCGACTTTGAGCGTATCTATCTATCTATCTATCTATCTATCTATCTATCTATCTATCTATCTATCTATCTATCTATCTATCTATCTATCTATCTATCTATCTATCTATCTATCTATCTATCTATCTATCTAGCCGCCTGCGACTTTGTTCTCTCCTGGCCGTTTTGTTAACGGGATGCATGCGAAAATTGGTATGGGACAACATGACTTTATGACGAACATAAATGCCACATCATAACACAAAAATCATGATGTGCATGTCATGAGCAGCATGATTTACGTGCTATGGTCTTGGTGCTCTTGAGGCCGTTTCGTCAACTTGATATATACGGTATGGCGAGACAACAATGTATGACGACCGTGGGTGACACGTACTGAGCGCATGAAAATCGTGACATGCATGTCATGAGCGGCATGATGCCACGCGTTTTGTTCAATGGATATATCAAAATGCTATGGCACAACACCACTGCATGGCGAACGTAAATGACAGGTCTTGGTGCTCTTGCGGCCGCTTCGTTAACTTCATGTGTACCCAAAATCGGTATAGCGAGACAACAGTGGAGATCCATTTTACTTTCCTGATGCGTGCTTCGCATTTCCTTGATTCCCGCTGCACGTGGGATCTGCCATTTTTACTTTTTAGGAACGCGTTTAAGCTTCTAAAAAGAATTCTTTGTTTTAAAATAGTCTCATTCATAAGAAGGCGAAAAACATTTCCTCGTATAGTAAAACTTACATGGGCACAAGATGGATGTCAACAGCCGGAGTGCTCGTGCTAGAACGAGCGAACGTGTTCTCTTCCGAACAAATATATATCCGATAGCGCCCCAGGAACAAGACCGTTTGTGAAACCCGCTTATGTTTTCTCTCAATGCAGGAGAAATTCAACGCCGAATTCCAGGCTCGCATCCGCTGCTGTGCCCGACGGCCCCACGAAGAGATCGTCTACGGGCATTCATCTATTATGACACAGCTGTCGGTCCGACTGCAGTCCTGAAACGTGCGAAAAAACACCGCGGTCGTTCTTGGAGGCCTGTGATCTAGCCGCTCCGGCAGCAGAAACGAGCTTCGACGTAGCGTATGCGTAGAGCAATCGCAGGTGATGGCACGGGTCACATACCCCAGGAATGCGGGGCGTTGATCATGCCGGGTTCCTTCTTTTAAGAAAAATTCTTTGACGCAGAAGCAACACAACCAAATTATATTGATGAGCGTTGACCAATACTTTTCTTTTTTTAATTTGTTGAAGCAAAGGGATGTCATAGCTTGTCATAGTTTCGCAGTGCTTGTGAGCCAAGGGAATTCATCGCTATCGTCATATGGGATGCTGGGACCTACTACTTGCCTTGGCCATATGGCAACATAACTCAACTGTTTCATACAGCAGACAGTTTCATTGCTATCTTCTAAGAGGGCTGCTGTGTCACACACGCCAAGAAGCCCTGCTTTTTCAGAATCAGTGACGCAGAGGCTTGGTGAGTTCTTAGCTCGAAAAGTTGTTACGGCATTCGCCTGCGTATTCAGATACCCCTCAACCTTACTTGTTGTTGATCATATCGTGAATGTAAAGTATACTCGTTGTCTAATGACGTTAGTTTGGGAGCGAAGAACCTTCGCTCGACGACGGCATCATTTTGCTTAATGGCACAGTAGCTTGAGAAGTAAAAGACTGGATGGTGGCTGGCGTTACATGGCAGCCACTTGAGACTGTACCCTCGCCGGAGCTTCTAACGGTGTTTACCAGTCTGCTACAGTGCACGACCAACGAAGTAACTACGCATTGCTGCCTCGAGAACGCAGACTACCTACTCGGATTGCCAATTCAGGGCAAAGATGGGAATGGCCGCATATAGCCCGTATGCACAGGGTTGAAAGGGCCCTGCAACACTTCATGAAACACAGACAGAAAATGGTGCCGATCAGCCGTGGAGGCTGCTGTGAGCATGTGAGCCAAATGTCATTGCTCGGAGTGCACTGGGGAATCAGTAGTTCGCTTTCCAATGCAGCTGAATTCGTGTGCTCCTTTTTTTTTTCATTAGACTACTTCACCGGGGGCATCAACTACGTCGCTTGAGACAGAAATAGCGTTTGCTGATTTCATGATCCCGGAAAGGTAATCTCCAATTTTTTTTTGTTTTCTCATATTGAGCTCAATAAATAAATAAAAAACTGTATCTTTCTCTTTAAGAACACTAACAAATTTCAAGCGACGTAGTCGATGCGAAAAATACCGTAATCTGTTGAAAGAAGAGCGGGTGATTTCCAGCTGTATTTGAAATCTAATGGCTAATTCCCTAGTGCGTGCAGTGCTATAATATTTGGCTCACGTATTCGCAGGAGCCTCCGCGACTGATCAACGCCGTTTTCTATGATGAAAACGTGCTGCAGCGCCCACTGAACCGCAACACGCGTGTATGAATACTGGCTCTACAAGCCTAGTTGTTTAAAGCCCGCTAATTGATGATTTTTGGATTTTTTTAACGGACTGAGGAGTAACGTGCTCTTATGCCGGTGCGCACGTTCCCGTCGTGGACCGTGCATGGTAGTTGATTGCAATATACGATTTCTTTTTTCATTCATGTAGAATCAGATGTGGTACCATAGGCAACGCTTGAATTTGCCAAGATATGGCGTGCTATCTTTGCCCAAGCTGCTACTCTGCGTTGTCCTAAACGAATGGTGCAAACAGTTATCAAGCAAGAACAGTTCTTGCACGCCGCGCAAATCTCACTTTCTACGCGCAAACGCCATATGGGCATGACGCTTATTGTTCGTTAGTATTATGCTACGTAACAATACATAAAACGGTGCGCTGCGTCAAGAGTGCAACGTAGGAACAACTGATAATTCCGCTGTGAGAATCAAGAGAACAGAAAGGAAATGAAGAGAAAACAGACAACGTTCCGCATTCCTGCAGACGCGTGCTTTGTCTCGTGTAGGTTACAACTCACGTGTGCGGTGTCTCGAACGATGGTGCTGTGTCGAAGTGGCTCCAGAATGTGCTCCATTTTCCTCTAGTTACAGAGGTACCAGATGGCAAGCCGACTTCTTTGTCGCATTGCCCGACCGCGGTGTTTTTGTTTTCTTCTTTGAACATTGCTCACATGATGTTTCACTCACGACAGCAGTTCACGACATGTCAGCAGTTAAACAGCGGCGAAATTAGTGGGTGCTGACGCTATTTCTGTAGCCAAGGGGAAAAAAAAGTGCCCTGCTTTTCTGTCATGCAGTCGTTTTCTGAGCGTACGTGAATGGTGTCAGGAGATTGGCTGTGAAAGTGGTTGAATGATTTTGCTAGCTACCAGTCAGCTTTATTTTTTTTTAAATAGAATAAGTGTTCAGCAGACAATGTTCAAGGAATGAACTTGAAAAAATGAGTTATTTTGTGCCTCTTCAATTACCAGCTGCACATTTGCCGAGCCGGGAAGTTATTCTGTTTGTGCATTCAGTCAAAAATTTCGTGATCGAGACCGAGAATTGCTGGATTGAAGCTTCAATAATATTTTTAACGTTCTATTTTCTCGCACCAACAATTCGTATGAGGCGTTGCTATTTCTAGCATTTAAGGCCTGAAAGCGTTTCATGAAACGTGAAACGTATCTGACAGAGGAGGTGAGTTTTATCAGTCATTAGTACACTTAATGATATCAAGAACGAACGTTCTTGGAAGAATGAAAGAAAGCAAATTTAACTTGCCTGAAGAGTTCATGTGAATTAACTCAAATGCCAATCTGTCATTACTTATTTATTCTTTGCATCCCCTTCCGAAAGCGCAGGGTAACAAACCGAATCCGTGTCTGTTCCCCGCCCTTTCTTGTTTCTCAATCCGTGCAGGTGCGCAAGTGATCTCTCATTGAACGCCAGCATACGGCTTTTTCATGTTAGCAAAGCATTGTTCTTGCCATCACCCATCTGAACGCGATCGTCTTACTGTATCTAATCGCCCGTTTGTTCAGAGCGTTAGGGTTTGCGTTGAAAGCAATATAGATGCAATACTCAAGTCGAAGCTGAAAGAAACCATACGAATGACATTCCACTTTTGCCTATCTTGATGACGTTTAGATTGCTTTTTCTGCATTATTTCTGTATATATCACAGGAGTTTCAAAAAAATGTTGCCATGATTGCGTTTCATATCTTTTTGTTGCACGGACGCTTTACAAAAAAGAAAAGTGAAAGGAAGGAAACTTGCTGATTATGTATATAAGAATGTGGCGGTTGTAAATATGCAGCGCTATAGAAAAGCAGACGGAGTATCGTCGAAGTAGATTATTGCATTACTGTTAGAACGAGAGCGTATTATAGTGTCTATGAAGCTTGGGCTGTATGTTCAGCCTTCAGCTTCTTGCCTGTCCATTCTGTGCAGTGTTTAGTGCCATGCTCTAACGAATTAAATGGGTGAGATTGTAAAGAAAAAGACGAACAGAAGTCTTTACCGCATTCCTGTTCGCGTCCACGTCAGCGCTGAGTCGTCGGAATTTGTTGTATTCGGGTGAAGGCACATGCAGCTATTTGATTCAGGGTATCGTTGAAAGAGTATTCACTTGCTCACATTCATTCATTCATTCATTCATTCATTCATTCATTCATTCATTCATTCATTCATTCAATGCACTCTTCACTGACTATGTTATCAGAACACTTAGTCACCATAATTCTACTCTACGTCTAGACGTGAATAAAAAATCCCAGGGCACAAATAGCGCCCACCTTAATTCCCACAAGTAAACATGTACATAGACCTATATTGTTGTGTAACTGTGTTCTTGGTGTGAAAAAAAATATAGTCCTACAAAACCTTGACTGCACAAACACTACAAAAGCAAAGTTTGCACGAATGTCTCCTGTTGAATCCCTGTACAGTTCATGGGCGCGCAGTCATAGGGGAAGATGTTTTATTTGTGAGTGCATACAAATCGGTAAGTACAGGGATTGCATGCCTCTATACGCCGCTGGGATTGACATTACTAACATGAACTGCATGACCAAGCGAAATGCAGTGTTAAGCGGAGTCGCGGACTTCTCTTAACGACTAACAGTGACGACACTGAACAGCCATGTGTTTTGGAGCCAGCAAAATCTAATGAAAATGTAATTGCTAGCACGATTAGCCTATTTAAGCTTTTAAGGCATTTGAAGTGACATACATGCGTCCATTTACAATGCAGTCACCGCATAATAGAACAAAGTCATGTACACAGCACGTTGGCACTGTCGATGTGTTGTATACACTAATGTTCACACAATAGATATCTGCAGGACCAACAACTGGAACGGAGGGTTCATCGTTTCGAGCGGTTGTTTGCAATTATATTCCCCGTCCTCATAAGCTGGAACGAATTCACACCATAGATATCGTCGGGATTGGCCGCTCCGCACGACTAACAGCGCCTAGCGATAGCCAAACTGCAGGCCAGATTGTAGTCTCCACAGCCTCGGAACCAAGCTTGTCCTCGCATGGCATAAAGCTTCTGGTCATGTAGACACGGCCGCAGCTGAACTGAACGCACCAAAGAGAACTGTCATACAACTTTAAGACTGAATGCAGACTATGACGTGGGAAGTGCCTAAAGGTCTTGAAATTTCCCACTAATATAAGAGGAGAGAAAAGCCTAGGGTGACTAGAAGCAGGCAATGCTGAATTTGAATCCCGTCGATCAGCCTGCTACCAAGCTGTCTTTTAACTTCGAGGCTACGTATTTTCTATTTGTTCTGTATTCGTGACCGATTGGCCAAACTTGCAATACTAGAACCTCGTCATGGAACGAGGACATTTATGGCTGCCAAGATATTTCGGTTGAAATCAATTTCCAGGATTACAAAGCGTTTTGGAGGAAGGGGAAAGCACAAGAAACGCATTTACTTGGCATAATATTCCGGCGAGCCAACCATCGGCGGCGCTGACCTCTTAAGCTGGATTCACACGACGGACGTGATCGCGGACGGATCAGTGACGTGACATGTGACGTGTTCGGGATTTCTCCGCGGCTCGCATTCACACTACAGAGGAGACGGCGGGGACGGATCGGCCCTACTCAAGTAGCGTCGCCTTCGTATTGCGCGCTCTTCACAGCAAAAGCGACATGGATTGGATTGGAAAGAACGGTGGTTGCCAGCCGAAAGCGTTTCGCCGCCAGGAGTTTTGTTTCTTTCGCCAAAAATCCCAAGTGATCCCAACTGCGATTTGGGTCTCCGCCGTTTCACGAATCGCTCCCCGCGGACCGAAGGAGGAGCGCAGGAACGCGTGACGTATAGTGACGTAGCACGCGATCCCCGGGATCGAATCGCGATTTGGTCCGTCGTGTGAATCCAGCATTAGGTGGCACTAAGGGGTGCCAAAGAAGTGCGAAATGTGAAAATAAATTATGACTGAGAGAATTGACTGTGCAAAACAAATGAGCTTTATTTAAGCGGGCGATGTTAGGAGTTGTCGGTAATTACAACGGAGGCGTCACAAATTATGTATGATAATATATACGCAGATGAACAAGCCTGAGAGCTTTTGGGACCGCGCAATAGCATGACCATTGCTACGCATAATGTTGATAGACAGGAAGACAATGAATGGTGTGGATTAGAGTGCCAATGACGGTAGCTATTACTGAAGTTGAAAGGGAGCTGGGCAAGCAGCATACTGTGGAGGGCAGATGATTATTGGTCTACTGGAATGACCGAATAAGTCAAAAGGGTCGAAATCGCGGAAAACAGGCACTTAGGGGGTGTGATTCAGTGGGCATAAAAATGAGTTCACGACGATGACGACAGTAAAAAAAAAGAAAATTTTAAAATTTCTGGGATAATTACGGTAATGAGGAAGCCTCCGTAAAACACAGTACGCACCAGCGTCTGCGTGTTGTGCGTGTACCGAATTATTTCGAGACAAAAGGCGGATGCAACAAGCAAAATATGATGATGATTTATCGGACGCCTAAGCACTGAATGAAGGTCATATGACGCCTTCTGAAAGCGCAAGGACGTTGTTTAAATAACGGTTGGGGGTGGCTATACCGTCCTGATGACTTAAAACTTTTATGAAACGGAACCTAGGGTTTAAAAATATAACGATGTCTCATAAGGTCAATGAGCATTTCGGTTAGTTCCTGACAGAATCACGATCTTATCGCTAATAGAACGAAAGAAAACCTCGTGAACGCGCTGTGCGCACTCTCAGGGACCAGACATATGATGGGACGTTTCACATGATTTTGCGTACGTGGCAGCCCACGGCACAATAAAGCAAGCGAAATCTTGATTAGCCTTTGCTTGGGAGTTTAACCTATAGGCAGAGGTCGTGCGTTCTGGGTGTATAGCTTTGCTTAAACTTAGCGCCAACTCGACAGTGTTCTCCCAGAAAGTGCCTGCGTAACTGCCGTTCTGTTTAACGAATTTCATTGTGATTTCCTAAGCAGAGTAGTTTTTGGCACCGTCAAGCGCTAGAGTCTATTTTGACCGTTAGCTTTTAGAGTGGCGCACGTTCATTATTAGGCAGCGGTCGAAAAGTTACACTCTTACATCAACACAGGCACATGACAATTGCGCACATGAGTACAATTATTAGCTGTGCTAATTAATGCAGATCTTCCCTAAATCAAGCCAAGACTTATTTAGATAACACTGAAGATGTGAAGACGGCACATTGCTCTCTGCCTTCTTCAAATGTTATGCTGCGTTTTCCCTGTCGTCAAAATAACTATTTACTGACTTACGTGAAAGTGAAGAAGATCATTTATAAAACTTCAGCTTATACTACGCGCGGCCTTATTTCTGCTGCAGCGACGTGCAGTAAATGACAAACTTTATTTACCCTGGGGGCCTATACCGTACCACGGAATACGGAATACTATTCTGTGCTGGTCCTACGTGATCGGTCAAATCTACTTTTACAGGCAGAGTTGGCCAACCCCTGACCCATCCCGGGCCCTTAATTTGTCGGTCCTGCTTTGGCAGGGAAAAATGAGCGACCAGGGAGGACCAACACAAAGTAGCATTCCGTCTTCCGTGGTACAGTGTAGGTCCATTGTACTCTTATTTCACAAACAGTTTATGTGAGACACTGAGGGGCTTTGATATTCGTGTAATAAGCTATAACGTATATTTAAAATGTATGTAGTTGATGGCGTCAGCAGTGCCCTTGTGGTCGACTTCTTGCCACTTGTTTGCATGCGCGTAGAGGAAGATCCGTTGTCGTTATTTGTGGAAATGCATTTTTAAATTGTGGTTTTATTTGCCGTAACGAACGCTGCATCTTTAAAGCGGAGGGGAGGGGAGGGGCTAGGGTCTTCGTAGTTGTATTAAACGGCGTTCTTTCGTCAAAGGGGTCACGCAACACTCGTTTTTAAGTAATCATACAGGGTGTTCGTTTTTTAGTTGCAACACATTTTGAAAATTAGAAAAACATAAATCGCGGGAATGTCTTGTGTACCATTCGAGTATACGGATTGGCGGCCTCTAGATACAGAACAATTTCCACACTTGTATGCGTAATTAGCGGAATTACGCTAATTAACTATTTAATTATTAGTAATTGGTGACTACAGCAAATGAGTACTTTGGAGCCCGTCCTCGACACTACCTATCCCAACGATCAAATTTTGAATAGCGGAATGCATGTCGGAGCTACGCGAACAATTAGTTTCCCGTGGCAGGCTCCTTGAAACCGAAAATGGACGGGAAAAGAGCGTCTGCGACGTCGATGTCGCCACCCCCACGGCTTTCGTCACTCGCCACTCGCCCGTGGTCACCGCCGCTGCGGCCGCGCAAGTAGCTTGCGCTATCTCCTTGTTATCTGCGGCGTCGGGCGCCGCGGGAGAGTGACGAAATCCGGGGAGGCGGCGACATCGACGTCACAGACGCTCTTTTTCCGTCCATTTTCGGTTTCAAGGAGCCTGCCATGGGGAACTAATAGACCGATCTCACCGCGTGATCTGCGCATGCGCGAGTTTCCAGGAGCGGCGCCGCCGCCATCTTAGTTGTAGTTCTCAAAGCACAGCTGATACGGCTGTGCGTGCTGCATGCTATAAGTTTACTGGCGTTTTTCACGAATCCTTTGGCGTGGACGACGATTGAACGCGTCAGAAAACGATGTCCGAACCTCCTGTGACTGTGTTTCATTCAAATTTGTCCCGCGATGTAGCCCTGTTAGAGAGAAAAAAAAAAGAAAATAAAAAGTTTGGAATGTAAACATGCGACCTGGTCGCGGTCTCGTCGTTAGTCCGTGCGCCCCTGTCGCTTCGAATTGCTGTTACCCGTATTCGCTGAATAATTCGCAATAAAAAAACAAGTAAAGACGCCTCAGAACACGTATCGTACAGAGACAGAACGCCAAGAGCGCGGAATGGTGAAAAGTGAAGACTCAGTCGAAGGAGCAATTTTGCGCTTGTTTTGTCAAAGCAAAACTTCACATGCACAGTGTGTTGTTAGTACAGGGATTCGATCACAGTGAAGCGCTAGATGTGAATGGGTGGAAAACGATCGCGATGAAGAGGTTAAAGGCGCGTCCATCTTAGCGGAACGATGACCTGCCGCACACCGTTAGCGAAAGCTTACGGGCCGCTGCTAATATCGCAAACGACAAGCAGTTCCTGCTGCATAAAGTACGGATGAGTCGGTGAGTAACTTTGGCGACAGGTGCAAAACGACGAAAAAGCGGTAGCCCGCTCTGCCCGCCGCCCTCAGACCCGAAGGCTCGGCGCCGATGTCGTCGCTAGGCCTTACCGCTTCAAAACTGTGTCGACATAAACTCAGCAAGCGTAAGACCCCATGCAGGCCGCTCTCGCCACATAAGATGACACGTTTTGTCACTGGTATTTACTCTTGAACTTGTGCTCGCAATAAAATCACGCATTGAAAACCGAAACACCGGCGGCACCGATGGCTGCTATTGATGCTGGCGTGGCGTAGCAACAGCCCTGCGCAGCGTAAAGCATGTGAGCTGGGCCTCTATCAAATCTTTTTTTTTTTAATAAATGTAATTTAAGGAGAGGTTAGTGCCCACGTGCGGCGCCGGCTACTCCTCTTCTCTTACAGGGTGGCTTACATCACAAAGTTACGTTCAGTTCATCAAAGTTCATCAATACAAGTACTCGGGCACGGACACACATATCACAATACATCACATCACGAAAGGGAAGGGGTCAAGGGCTCGTTCTTTATTTGTTAGAAACAACTTAATGAGCAAGCAGACAATGAAGCCTAGGAAAACATAGGGGAAGTTAATTGTGGTATTGTAATTGTGGAGAAAGTAGAAAGGAATTAAAGTGGACGAAAAGACAAACCTGCCCTCGGTGGGACCCGAACCCACGACCTTCGGTCGTGGGTTCGGGTCACATCGGGTCACATCACATCACACATATAGGGTCACTTTTACAGTACACATATCACATTACATCATAACACACATCTTTCGTTCACGTTGACGCTTGACTGTCGTTATCGCTCGCAAGAGGTTAAGCATTTTCTAGCGAGCACAATTTTGTCGAGAACACAAGCTGTATCCACTCCGACGCCGTGGCGGAGACCGCCCGGCAAGGTGATCATGCACACGATATATGAATCGTTGCGGTCACTGATCGGTACGTCCGTGATGTGCCTGAGCTGTTATGACGCTGTAGGGCATTTCTAAAGTGTCGTGCATAAAAAAAAATTCGCAAACACTGCTGGACAAGCCGTGTGCTGTACGAGCCGGTCTGTCCGACGCACGAGTTCCTGCCGGAGCATGACATTCTGCGCGAACACGAGAAAAACCGACGCGGTTTTGTTTCAAGCTGTTCTTGTAGCATCCCGGCACATAGGACGTAAATCCAACCATCACAACTATTCGAAAGAAGGCCGATAAAGCTCGTTAGCGCCGTTCGCCGATGCAGCGGCCACGCATTTGAGCGTACCGCGACCGCCGCGAGTACTACAAGTTCCGGCATGCACTGCGGCAGCGGTCGCGCAGTGAAACTGCGCGGTGAGATCGGTCTATTGTTCGCGTAGCTCCGACATGCATTCCGCTATTCAAAATTTGATCGTTGGGATACGTAGTGTCGAGGACGGGCTCCAATGTACTCATTCGCTGTAGCCACCAATTACTAATAATTAAATAGTTAATTAGCGTAACATCGCTAATTATGCATACAAGTGCGGAAATATTTCTGTATCTAGAGGCCGCCAATCCGTATACTCGGATGGTACACAAGACATTCCCGTGATTTATGTTTTTCTAATTTTCAAAGTGTGTTGCAACTAAAAAAAAACACCCTGTATATTGACACCAGTATTGAATTTTATTGCCTCACGACCTGCTGCAAAAATATTTTCTGAATCCGTTACGTATAAGCGTGGTTATGGCGGACACCGCGGCACAGTGGTTGTGGCGCTCGGCTGCTGACTCGAAAGACGCGCGTTCGATCCCTGCAGCGGCAGTCGCATTTTCAATGGCGGCGAAAATGCTAGAGGCCCTTTTACTGCGCTTTATCGACGCTAAAGAACACCGGGCAGTGAAAATTTTCGGAGCGCTCCACTACGGCGGGCCTCCTAATGATGTCGTGGTTTTGGCACGGAAAACCGCCCGCATTTAAGAATATTGACCACTAGTTGTGGCCCAGTCGAGCACGGTGACCGTGGGGGCCGCGGTTCGCTACTATGGCATTACAAACACGACTCAGGAGAAGGAGCGACGCGGGACTGGCGTGCTTAGTCTGGTCGGACTACGTGACAAGCGCGCACCGGTCTATTCTATTTCTTTATTTTTTGTGTTTTGTTTGTTCGTTTTTTTTTTTGCTGCGTCAGCTTGACCGATGGTTAGTAGAGAAATCCAGATTGCGTATATTCAAGCATGTTCAAATTAGGTAAAAGTATCAAGCGACATCTCGCATGACGCCTAGCTCATAGAATAAAGCTGGCGTGCGCTGGCAAGCGTGTCGGTGGTTTTCGAGACGGCTATATGCGTCAGTCAGCACTTTCCTAGCGAGCTCAGTGCGAGAGAGGTTCCCGACTGAGACTCGTGTGCTTAAAAATGACTGGTATTATTTGTTCATTGAAGTTGAGACGAACAGTCGAAGTAATACTGAGGATGTTTTTGTGATCATGAAATCAGCCAATGCCGTTGTCATACCCGCCTACCACGTCGTCTGATCCGCCTGCAGCTTAGTGTGCGAGGAGAGCGCAAACAATTTAAGACTATCATCGTCGCGTTTCCGCTCTGTGGATTCCGGAAGTATTTGGCCCGCACGTTCATGGGAGCGTCAACAACAGATCGGCGGCGTTTTTTGAATATATCCTAAAGAAAGTGTTGCAGGGCCCCTTAAGGCTTCCTTTCGCTCCTTTCTCTTGGAAATGACGCTTTTTGGAATTGGGCCATTATCGCAATGCTTGCCTAAAAGACAGGAGATCCCACAGCAGTGGTGTGGCTGTCATTAATGGCGTGTGTACTCATAAACAAATTAATGGAAGGAAAGAGCTCTCACAACTTTACACACACACACACACACACACACACACACACACACACACACACACACACACACACACACACACACACACACACACACACACACACACACACACACACACACACACACACACACACACACACACACCAATTTCGTGCTTTTGGTACAGTTTATGGAAATTTGCGCGTTGTTGGCAATGAAAAAACAAACGTGACAACAACGTGAAAAAAAATTGTTCGGCGTGTGGTCACGTAGAGTTTTGTGTACATACGATGAAATTCATATTTTTGACACGTGCATGTGGAATCCTCACTAGCGGATTCAAAGTGTGTGTCCTTCACTTCACATGTGTTTTTGTCCGAAGTGCAATCCTTTAAACAGCAAATAACCTCACACTAACTATTTATGCATGTTATAATGTGCACACTACACTGCCTCTTGCAGTTCTGAGTGGTACTATTTTCGTCTAACTGAATGTCTGAAGTGTCTTGGTGAATAAAATCAATAAATATAGGTGTCCAATACGACGAGTGTCTGTGTTCTTCGCGCTAACGTGCGTTATGCAAAGTTGCACTGTAATTATGCTGGGGGATGAAGAAATGCAGGGCGAGGGGGCAGCAGAGGAGAGTGGTCTCAACTGAAGGCGCACCTGGCTCTGCGGCAAGGCCTTGAATAAAGGGTGTACTAAATATTGGAAGTTGGCTCTTTCAGGCTACATTATGCCCGTGTGAATATAGGCCGGGATGGCATGACTGTCAAACGCTCCGTAACGTCACCGTCACGACATCGGCCTTCGTGGCTATGCAACACTTCGCTGCAGCGTTTAAGTGCGGATCACTTTAGGGGCTTGTCGGTATCTACTCATGAGGTGCTCACGCTCAGAAAAGAGCGGTTGTAGACAGGGCCAAAACATGCTAATAACTGACCAAAACCGGTTCAAATGTATCCAGATTAATAATGGTTAAAGGAAACGAGATTGGTGTAATAAAATAAAAGTTACACATTAAGGGTTATTAATCGCATAATGAGACCGAATTAAACGAAAATGATCTGAAGACGCCGACGATAAACACAAGAGAAACACAGGTGAATCACTGCTGCGCAGCAACACAAGTTCACATACCCCGATGCATTCCCATAAAAACCAATCAATAATGGTTAAAAATAAACTAACTGAACCTAGGTTAAGAATGGTCCAGATTAACTAGATTAGTATACTGAAATAAAAAATAAACATTAAGGCTAAAGTGATCGCATAATGAGATCAAATTTAGCGAAAATAATTCGAAAACGCCGACGGTAAGCGCAAAAGAAACACGAGGTAAACACAGGCGAATAACTGCTCCCCGCTTCATGCAGCTTTCACTCTAGTGTTACTGGCTTGGATTTTTTTCTGGAAAAATTGAACGCCGACGACATTAAGAGCTACGGTACAGTGAACTAGAAGACAGTGGCTACTGTAGAGAGCACTGGCGTGTCATCATTTAGGAAAAACTAGCCTGAAAACGCTGGTTCTTGGTGTACGCCGTTGCCGCGGCGGTGACTCGACGGAACGTTTCATGGCTGAGTCAATCAAGCCCTACTCAAAATGGTCGACATGCTGCTCAGGACGTCACTGACCTCACAAAGAATGTTTAGAAGCATCGATCACGCCGTGAAAAAGAAAAAACAAAAAGGCGACTGCCTCCTCTTCGTGGTGCCACAGGGGTAGCGGCATTAACTCGATCGTGAGATTGCTAAAATGTGGGAAATTGTGAAGGCAAGCGTACAACATTTTTGTTGGAAATAAAGATATATGACAGAAAAACTTCCCTTTCTAAGGGTCTCAGTGCTTGTGGAGAATGAACCGCGTTGATCCGATGTACTTGCTTATAAACAATGGATTGCCGAGGTAAGAAAGAAATATAGAAAGAGCACTACAGCGGCACGCACAGGTAAGGATGAGGCCATCAGGCTATGGCTGCTGGAGGTTCTTCGGAAATGTTCTCTTCGCCTTCTGCTGCAGCAAAGCGCATGGCCACGGCGCTGGATCCTCCTTTACTAAAGCAGACGAAGCCCATTGAAGGTTCGAAAGCTCTGTACGCAAAGCCCAGCCCCAGAGTACTCGCAAAGCACATTAAGGAGTCGTTAAAGAATACGCGAAGAGCGACAAGCGTAGCCTGCAACGCAACGACGACCTGTCGGTATCCCCGTGCCGATTTGTCTCAAGCTTCTGAAGGAGAGACGAGGAGGGGGGGGGGGGGGGGGGGGGGGCTCCACCTAGCCACTGTATTTTGAAATTGAGGTGATGGGGGCCGTCGTGTATATGTGGGCTAATAATTCGCAGTCGCAGTATCGGGAGACCCCTCCATGACAAGGCTAGTGACATTAAATTAAGAATTTCAAAGCTTCTAACGAAAATGTATTTCACGTTCTTGAAATTCTTATTCATAACATCGCTTGTACTGGCATCGCGGAGCATTGCCATTTCATTATGTCGGCGACTTCTTGCGGCAACGAGTGTTCCCTCAAATGGCCATTGCAGTTTTGAGTACGCCATTCGATCCGAGACTGCTGCGACAAGTTAGGGAAGTGTTGCCCCCTGCAGGTATCAGCAAATATACAGGGTGTTTTTTTAGTTGCAACACATTTTTAAAATTAGAAAAACATAAATCGCGGGAATGTCTTGTGTACCATTCGAGTATACGGATTGGCGGCCTCTAGATACAGAAGAATTTCCACACTTGAATGCATAATTAGGAAAATTACACTAATTAACTTCTTAATTAACAGTAATTGGTGGCTACAAAAAATGAGTACTTTGTAGCCCGTCCTCGGTACTACCTATCCCAACGATCAAATTTTGAATAGCGGAGTGCATGTCGGAGCTACGCGAACAATTAGTTCCCCGTGGCAGGCTCCTTGAAACCGAAACTGGATGGAAAAAGAGCGTCTGTGACGTCGATACAGTTTGATGTTTCCGGCAGAAATACTGACAACTTATTACCAGGGATTTAGTATGGCTTTCTCAAACTTCCATCAAGTGCATGCATTCCCGCTGCAAAACTAATTTCTATAGCGCGCAGTCTTGCATCCTTGAGACGATTGTGTCGCGACGAAATAGGAATTCTCTCCTCTGTGTTTAGCGCCCAGCTGCGCGTATAAAATTATAGTAAAATTTTCTCGGTCACCGAAAAGACCTCACTAAAATTGTAACAAAGTCGAGCGTGAGGCGCAGAAGGCCATCTACATTGTGCAGACATTATGGCGTGAAAAAAAAAATGTTTATGAACACCGCTGGGGCGAAGTTACAGGCACCATGCCAGGCCATCAACTTTTATCGTACTCTCATAGAATCTCAATATAAAAAGAACTTTTTATAGCACGCCTCCTTTAAGCTGTCGTAACGCAGCAACGTTGCAGTTTTCGGACGTACTCAGCCAGTAATCTCACCGGAGGAAGAGCGTACAGGTTTGCTGCACTGCAAATAAATAAAGGAAGATGCACCAGACTACAATTGGGAGAAATCGCTTCTTCGGGCGTCCACTGCTTCCATCGCAAAATCTTGCTTGCTATCGACGTCTGCAATGTGACACGCTTCGTTTTTGTAGCGTTTTTCCACATCGGGTGCCAAGCGTGCGCGCTGCCGGCCTAACGGCCTCCATACGGTTTTTGTATACCGTCCGTTACATGCCCTTATCTCTGCAGTTCGTTCAAACCATTTTAGGTATCGACTGCGCCACTGAAAGAAATGAAGTCTTCAACGGCTGGAGTGTGTCTGGATGCGCATATTGCCCCTTACAAACCGCCAGCCGACACCGCGCTATTTCGACGCGACATTATAATCAAATATGATAAAGTAAACATGGAAGCAAAAGTACATGCAATACGTCAGACACATATTGATAAACTCTTTGGCATCCTCAGATCAGCAATTTTATTTTGTTCAATGAGCCCCATCTACTGCAAACATGCCATTGGAAGTATGACGATGGTGAAACCATATTGAACCTTTGAGAACAGGATTAGCGGAGAGAGTTATCTCGTGGACAAAAAGAGTAAATATTTGCCCCTTGGTATATAAAGTTATATTGCCGCACCGCCATACACGCGATTCCCTTCAAGTATTCCCAGGAGAAACAGGGTTGCCAAGCAGCAGTGCCTAAAATAGTGACTTTCGCTTGATTTCTATTAGAATTCAGACCCGCTTTCTACAAAACACTTGTACGTGTTGTGTGATAGCTGGAGCTCGCTTTTCTTTTTAAGGAACAGGAAATTGCCAAGGAAATGTGTGCTCCAAACGTCACTCACTTTACGCATTCATTCCGTTATGAGCTAATTTGCTCCGACGGCAGCATGCTCCCTAAGCACAAGTGCCATCTGAGAACAAAAAAGGAGCCTTTCTCCCATCTAAAAAGATGTGGGCAGTCTTTCTTTCTTTCTTCCTTTCTTTCTTAGGTCGGAAATTCAAAGCAAATCATTGTCGCTGGTGAGACATTGTCATCGTCATTGTCGTATGTGAGTAGCTTCGAGCGAAACTGCCGGTGTTCGGTAATATTTCGCTTTTCTTTGTCGCGCACTGAGGCTTAAGCAAAAGATCCGGCGTGACTACACCAGACTATCACGCGCTGTACCGTCAAACTGGCATCGAAAGTTCTGTTTCGAGCTGTATATACTGACAAAGTAAATAATCCCTTTCATGAAGATAGTACGCGCCGAGCAACAGGTCATACCGCCATAGATGGCGGCGAGAGAGTCTCTGCATGATAGGATAGTTACGTCGAAGCAGTGAATTGGCGCCACATGTATTTTAGTGCTTCCTGAACTACATTAGGTCTCATCATAAAGTCGCTCAGTGGACGGTTCCTAAGCAGCAGCTACCGATAAGCAGAAAGTAATTTCACTTACTGAGTGGCAACATGCAAAATATCATCACAAAGCATGACTTGGTTCGGTTATCTCGTACTCTCATGTTTATACTCGCCATCATTTTTATCATTGATAGGCCATATGTTCATTTATTTTATATTAGCTTCTGCTCGCTGCTCGCACAGCACACAGAGAAGCCCATATCGTTCCGATTCCGCTGTGTAGGGAGTGACGCCGGAAGGCAACTTCGACACCTGGCACGCAGTCTCTCTCTGATGGAGTGAAGCTCACTAAGCATCAGTCATGCGCGACTGCATCAACTAAACCCCCACCTGGAATTTCGCCCTCCATCCGGACTAACTTGACGTGAAGCTTCGCTTCTTTGTCGCCTCTGGTTAGGAGTGGCTTTTCCGAAGGCATCATCATCATCAGCCTGTCTACGCCCACTGCAGGGCAAAGGCCTCTACCATGGATCTCCAATTATCCCTGTCCTATGCTAACTGGGCCCAATTTATCCCGCAAACATCCTGATCTCATTTGCCCACCTAACTTTCTGCCGCCCCCTGCTACGCTTGCCTCTAGGAATCCACTCTGTTACCCTTAAGGACCAACGGTTGTCTTGTCTTCGCATTACATGGCCCGCCCAGGCCCATTTCTTCTTCTTAATTTCTATTAGTATGTCCCTAACACGCCTTTGTTCCCTAACCCACACCGCTCTCTTCTTGTCCCTTAAGGATACACCTACCATTTTCCGTTCCATAGCTCGCTGCGTCGTCCTCAATTTAAGCTGAACCCTCTTAGTTAACCTCCAAGTTTCTGCCCCGTAGGTGAGTACCGGTTAGATGCACAATGGTAATCTACCATTCATTATCTGAGAATGCTTGCCGAATGCACTCCACCCCATTCTAATCCTCCTAATCACCTCAGCCTCATGATTAGGATCAGGGGTCACTACCTGGCCTAAGTAGACATATTCACTTACTACTTCCAGTGCCTCGCCAGCTATCTGATATTGCTGTACTCGCCCAAGGCTATTGAACATTACTTTAGTTTTCTGCATATTAATTTTCAGGCCCACTGTTATACTTTGCCTGTTAAGGTCAGTAATCATGTTTTGTAATTCATCTCCCGAGTTACTTAGCAAGGCAATGTCATCAGCAAATCAAAGGTTACTGAGGTATTCCCCCTTAACCCTTACACCCACCTGTTCCCAATCCAGCCTTCTAAATACTTCTTGTAAACATGCTGTGAATAACATTGGAGAGATTGTGTCACCTTGTCTTACGCCCTTCCTTATAGGTATCTTGCTGCTCTCCTTATGGAGGACTATGGTGGCTGTGGAGCCGTTGTAGATGTCTTCCAGTAGTCTTACGTAGTGCTCGTCTACACCCTGATTCCGCAATGCCTGCATGACTGCTCGGAAGGCATACTCTACATTAATTGTAGCGACCGACAATGCAACCTGCGACGTCTTCGGGACCGATGAAACCATTGACCACCTACTATGCCACTGCCCTCGATTTGCCGTTGAACGTCAAACCCTCCCTAAGGCATTCCAACGACTCGTCACTCGGCCGCCTTCGGTGCAGATGCTACTGGAGCACCGTCCCCATCGCTCGTCGGCCCACAAGGCACTGTTTTGTTTCTTGAGGACGACGGGCTTGTGTGAACGCCTTTGACAGAGTACCGGTTCAGTATCTTAAGTGTCAATGCATTATCTGCATCCCCGGCCACCTTTTTCTATCGCTCTTCTTTCTTTCATCTTTCTATTCCCCTTTCTCAATCCGCCAGCGCAGGGTAGCCAACCGGATGCTTTCTGGCTAACCTCCCTGCCTTTCTGTTTCCTTCCTCCTCCTCCTTCATGACTTTTTGCACTTCATGCCAATTCGAAGATCTCTTATGAACTAGCAAGAGCGTCAAACAGCAACGTCGGTGTTCTTCAGGGGTCCATTCAACTATTGCTTCCCTCTACGGAACTGACAAGGTGTTAAACGCCTACAAATACCACTGCTCGAAGAATCACGTGCGTGACTTTAACATCGGTGTAACATAAAAAACAAGGCTGCTGCTACGTGACTTCAGCTGCAGATATATATATATATATATATATATATATATATATATATATATATATATATATATATATATATATATATATATATTGATTGAGAAAGGGGAATAGAAAGATGGTAGAGCATCGGACGCGACATCCGAAGGTCGTGGGTTCGGTTCCCACCGAAGGCAGGTTTGTCTTTTCGTCCACTTTAATTCCTTTCTACTTTCTCCACAATTACAATACTACAAGTTACTTCCCCTATGCTTTCCTAGGCTTCATTGTCTGTTTGCTCATTAAGTTGTTTCTATATATATATATATATATATATATATATATATATATATATATATATATATATATATATATTATATATATATATATATATATATATATATATATATATATATGGCACTTAGCACCATTGCTCTATATTGGTGCTGGCGAACACTCCCGGGGCATATATATATAAGTAGTCAGAACAGTAGAAAGGGAACGGCCGCCACCGTAGCAGAAGCGGGGTGGTGTATTGCACGTAAAACGCCAAAGTTGTGGGACTTCGGTCTTCACTGGCGGTAGGTCCCATTTTCTGACAATTTTCCTTTCCCCTTATAATCACAACACTTCCATTAAATGCTACAAATAACGTCCCTTATGATTTCCTCTTCTTTCGTTCACCCTCTGTGACAGAAGGATAAAAGCAATTGCCTTCATCACCGCCTGATCTGACAGAGTTGTGGCTAGGCAGAACAATATCAATTAATTAAATAATTAATTTAAGAGAACACCAAACCAGACCAGTAGTGACGACCATATCAGTAACATGTAACATGTCTAGCGCTTTTCACAATACAAATGTTCTCAATTTCCAAGTACTGTAGAGAACCATACCTTCGTCAGACCAAGATATTAGGACTCAATAGCTTTAAGCAATTTAACACGCTCAATCAGCGAACTCCACAGATGGGAAAAGAAATAGACTAATTTTTCTCTTTTTTCCGTGGATCTAAAGAAACGTAGCTGTGACGCCCCAAAAGCGCCAGTACTGACTGATACAGCGACCGCCCTTTCTTCCGTATTTTTCGTGGCAAATTAGTTTCGCGTACTCTGTCAGTTAGTACGCAGGAAACATAGTTTTTTTATACGTGATCAGTTTATTAATGCGAAGCGAGTACGGCTACTCGGCTACCATTACAGATTCTCTTTCCAGTCTTCAGTTTTGTGTAGCCTGGCACGATCTCATTTTCGCCTGAAATTGGATGACGAGAGTTCAAATTCGTATCGCTTACACCGCCGGTGCGCACTACGCGCGCCACAGAAGAAGCCACGGTCAAAGTTTTTCGTGCTTTTGGCGTTGCGCCGCGGCAGAAAACAAGCTGCTAAAGAACGGTACCGATGAAAGATGCCCGTTCAGTGACCTGCGCGCGGCAAACTGATGCCGTGTGTTATTTTCATACCCACAAAAAAAAAAAACTTGTTCATGGTTTCCGTAAACAACTTCTCAAGGGAACTTGTTTACGCACATTGAAGAAAAGAAAGTTCAGCAGAAATTCACGAGCTAGCTTAAAGCTGCTGAATTTGCTGCATGAAAGTATGCTCACGGCGGCTGCGATGTCGAGTAAGGCTGCTCCGTATAAGAGAAGCATTATGCAGAGCAGTATCACTCGGCGGCCCAAGAAACTTCGCTAGCGAGAGTAATGCTGCTCCGTGTAAGAGAAGCATTATGCAGAGCAGTATCACTCAGCGCCACAGGAAACTTCCCTAGCGAGTATGCAACCAAGTAAGCGGGTTTTCTACATTTCGAGCTTCCTTTGGGTAATACGATTTTCGGATGATGAGTTTCCTTTCCCGGCACCCGTGGTGATCGCATCAAGTAGTTTCCACTGTGGGATGGAATTACTTCCACGTTTGGGCCCAGGACCAGTCGCCAAGGGACAAGTCGATGCTCGACCACACACACAAAACACAGAATATATATTACACTGTAAAATATACACAAAACTTGGAGGCTAGCCACACAGATAATCGCCGCTAACGTGATGTAAATGCAGTCATACGACCGATGTTATAACGTCTCTAATAGAAAAATAGTCTCTCGCACTGCTCTGCCTGGCATGTGTTGCTTGGCGCGTTCAGGCCGAGGTAGAATGCGACGAGTCTCTCGACGGTAAGGTGGCGGCAATGTGGGTCCACCATAGGTTGGCAGTGTGGGAGAACACTCACTCAAACTTACTCACCCTAATTTTTCCAGGACCCGCACTCACCTCCACTCACACTCACTCGCGCTCACCTCCACTCACACTCACTGGCACTCACTCACGCTTGCACTCACTTCCACTCACACTCACTGGCAATTACTCACGCTCACACTCCCACTCACACTCACTTGCACTCGCACTCACTTCCACTCACCCTCACTGGCTCTCATACGCACTGGCACTCCCACTCACACTCACTGGCACTCACTCGCACTCGCACTCACTTCCACTCACACTAACTGACACTCACTCGCACTCACCTCCACTCACACTTACTGGCACTCAATCGCACTCACCTTCACTCACCACTCACTGGCACTCACGCTCGCGCTCACTGGCACTTACTAGCACTCACCTCCACTCACACTAACTGGTACTAACTCACGCTTGACTCACTTACACTCGCACTCACTGGCACTCACTCGCACTCGCACTCACCTCTAATCACACACAATGGCACTCTCTCGCACTCGCACTCACTTCCACTCAAACCCACTGGCACTCACTCGCACTCACTTCCACTCACACTCACTGGTTCTCATACGCACTGGCATTCACTTCCACTCACACTCACTGGCACTCACTCGCACTCGCACTCAATGGCACTCACTCGCACTCGCACTCACTTCCACTCATACTAACTGACACTCACTCGCACTCACCTTCACTCACACTCACTGGCACTCAATCGCACTCACCTTCACTCACCACTCACTGACATTCACTTACGCTCGCACTCGCTGGCACTTACTAGCACTCACTTCCACTCACACTAACTGGTACTCACTCACGCTTGCATTCACTTACACTCACACTCACTGGCATTCACTCGCACTCGCACTCACACTAACTGACATTCACTCGCACTCACCTCCACTCACACTCACTGGCACTCACACCGACTGGCACTCAAGTGAGGGCCAGTCGGTGTGAGTGATGCTCCGATTTATGGAGTCACCCACGGGACTGTTGGCCAGTAGCAGCAGCCCTTACGCCGCAGCGACTGCTTCAACAGCCCCCGCAGGCGGTAGGCGGCCGTAGTCGCTTCTGCAGCCTCTACAGCTACTGTTTTGACGACAGCGGTTTCTAGAATGACAGCGCCAGTAGCAGGGCTGGTCGACGAAGTGGTCGAGAACACGGCCACCTTGTCTGGCTCCCTGGACCGGTCGCGCAGCACGAACACAGGCTGTTTATGTTTTCTACACCAGTTGCACAGCTCGCCTGGCTCCCTGGAACGGTTGCCCAGCAGGAACGCAGGTCCTTGGCGCCGCAGTACGCAGTAGCGGTCGGTCACATATTCTCTGGACCAGACGTCCAGTGAGAACCAGCTGAGTTCAACGCCGCGCAGCACGAACCACCGCAGGTTCCACGTTATTGTCACCCCCCCCCCCTTCCCCCGTCGAACACAAAATTGTTTCCATCTTGTCTTTCACGCCTCTGTATTGTTACGGTTGCAGAGAAATATTTATACCGTGTATTTACAGAGATGTACAGTTGCCGCGCAGCGAGCAAAGCTGTTGTTGCTTCGTCGTCGTCTCAGTCGTCAACGTTCTCTTCTTTGCTTCTCCGTAACACTACCCCAGGGAAAGAGGCATCGTCCCGGTGCCTCATAAGGGGTCATCGGCTATGGCGTTGTATGATTTGAGGCGACAGACGTGAACAATGTCAGAGGATATCGCACTGGATGGCGTGGTGGGTCCGACGGGAATAATCTCGTAGGTGACATCGGTAACTTGACGTAGCACGCGGTAAGGGCCTTTGTAACACGGAAGGAGCTTCTCGGAGAGCCCCACTCGGCGACCAGGGGACCAGAGTAGTACGAGGGAGCCCGGTGCAAAGTATGCGTCCTGGTGGCGGCGATTGTAAAGGCGCTTCTGATTTTCCTGGGATGCCAAGAGACCTCTCACCAAAATGTTACAGTTGCAGAGAAATATTTATACCGTGTATTTACAGAGATGTGCAGGTGCCGCGCAGCCAGCAAATGATGATGATGATGATGTTCCTGAAGAATTACGGCACTTACCCACCAGGGGGGATTGGCCAAGAGGTGATTACGTTTTAATTTTAAATTATTGGAAGGAACCGATAGAGAGAGAGAAAGAAAAAGGATGTTTTAGAGGGAATTTAATTAGTTTAATCGTGCATGTTAACCATTCAAACCTGACAGATGAGTCACCAAAACATGTACCGAAGAATATCTTAAGTATGTTTTGCAGTACTCACGAGAAGAGTAGACTGTCTTTACAATTGACTTTTTTTTTAACAGGAATTGTCAAAATCGTATACGATTTGTCATTTGTATGTAATTGCACACAGCATTGAATACATCCCTGTGGCAATATCCCAGAGCTGAGGCACCAAAAGAAAGAGCAACTTCAGTTGTTAAATTTAGTCCCAACGTACTGATCGGAATTTCTAGAAGTCTTTTTCGGAGGAACTTGTACCGGCGGCAAACTAACAAATAATGATCTATACTTTCAATTTCACGACAGAAATGGCAGAGGGGCGACAAAACCAAACCAGCCCTGTGTGCGTAAAGATTTAGCGGAGGGACACGACATCGAAACCTGCTGAGAATTACCTCAGATTGCCTTGATGGACACCATTTAGATTTCCATGGATAATTTAAATGTCTGTATTCTGACGAAGCTGTGATAGTTTCCATTGAATCTCTATGTATAGAAAATTTTCTATATCTGATTGCTGTTATATACTGCTCTGCTGGAAAAACTGATATTATCGGTCCTTGGAGAGATGCTCCAGCTAATGAGTCGGCCATCTCATTTAAATACAATCCGCTATGACCCGGTACCCACAGCAATTTTACGAGGCTAACGCTGTTGTTGCTTCGTCGTCGTCTCAGTCGTCAACGTTCTCTTCTTTGCTTCTCCGTAACAATATCATCACGCACCGTATCGTCCTGCATCCCTGTAGTCGCCGGCAGTGTTATAGGCGACATGACCAAGCAAGGATACGCCGATAAGCAGGGCCGATGAAAAGAAGACGCTGTATGGAAGATCGGGCAGTCATCAACACAGTATAGGTGAAACTGGAGAAATCTAGTGTTGCTTATTACTATCTGAAGCAGCCGTGAAAGCTTGCTTCGCTTTAACAAACGATGTATTGGAGGATATTACAAATCACCCGTGCCCATGAAACTACACCAATGAGTATTGAAAGAATATAAAGTTTTCAAAAGGGCATGCGTCTGATGTGCCCTGGAATGTGGATTAGATAATTATTTCATGTTCGCGAATGTGCACCTTTTCGCAACTTCTTCGGCATCCTCTCTAAAAGGAGCACTAAAAGGAGCACTAAAATGCAAGCATTCATTTGAGCAAGATTGAATGATTAGGTTTGTATGGACCCGCCATGGTGGCCTACCCAGCTAGCACACAAGACCAAAAAGGCGTTTCATTGGGGGATAGACGTCTTAGTTCGCGTGGTTGACGTCTCAAAGACGTCGCGAAAGGGAGCGACATCAAAGGGATGGTGAAGGCATATCCCAAACGTCTCCGCAAGACCGAAAGTAAACGTGGAATAATAGTGCCAGCTTGCCGCCCCCCCCCCCCCCCCCCACACACTCCAGTTTTCCGCCCCCTCCCTCCCCACCGGAGATGCGAACGCAGGGCATGGCTCAAAGCGTCGGCGGGCGTCGGCACAGTGCTGGGCGCCGAGATGTCGCCGGCTGCCATGGGACCGGGAGAGAGGCGCCAGAATGTATTGCTCTTTCTCTCGCCGGTCGCCGGGGAGAAGAGGCGAGAGGGCGCAGGCTGGCGCAGGCAGGCGCAGTGGCGCGAAGCAAGGCCAGCGAAGCTCGTACGTGTGGTTGGCGGTGGAATCAGTGTAGTTAAGCTTATGGCGGCTGGCTCTTCCTTTGTTCCTGGAGAAAATTCCGTTTCCGTGCTGCAACTGCTGCGTGTGTTTGTGTGGTGGTATTTTGTTATTTCTACTTTCCTCCTTGCGTTAACTCTGGTTCAATCGCTGCGCTTCTGTGACTGGATCCTTCACCGAAAATAAATGCAAGTACCACATTTGAATGGCGTAGTAGGAAGCCTATGAGATCACTCATGTGTTCCGCAGATATGGCAAATCCGTCTGTAACAGGTACAATGAGCATTAGCATCTTAGCGCTAGGTAAGCTCTAAGATAGCTGACGCATCAGTTTGAACACTAAGCAACGCAACTGTGGTTTTATTATTCAGATTACCGTGTATGAATGCATTCGGAAACTGTCTTACGTCTACGTGAATATTTAGCCCGATTAATGAGTAAGGATTGCATTGGCTTCGTTCTCACCATCCTGTCATTTGGCCTTTACAGGTAGTGAGTACAGCGCCTGTACAACTGTGTGGGATAGTAGTAATTTACTCGTGCGTTGCACAGGTGAATACATGCATGATTCATATGATATCGCGTGCTGTAGGGCAACCGTTGGCGCGCGTTCAAATTCCTTGTGGCATCGCATTCATGAGATCTCAGTTCAGGGCTGTGAAATTTACTTGCATGCTTGAGGAATTGCGCGCTATTTGTTGAGGCATGTCGGCAGAACTGCCGCAGGCAAGCATGACGTCTTGTGGTGGTGGAATGACTTCACACAGCTCAGCATTCATATAAGCATGAATGTCGTTGTGCGCGTTCTTGGCCACATTTAAACTTTGTCAGAGGCATGCGACTTTTTATCGAATGTTCGTTATTATCATTTCTCATTGTCCACGCTGTGTTCGTCATTCTTGCATACCGCGAATAGCAAGACAATTACACGACTTGTTGTCTAGTTCCATAGTATTGTAACAGGGACGCTGTTGTGCACAGTAGATTTATGGTATGCCATAAGCTGTCCAGTGTTTCACGTGGTACGGACTGGGGAGTGAAGACTTGAACCAAGTTGCTCGGCGGATAGTGCAGGACAGAGATGATAAGGTGACGAACAACGAACTAAATTAATACGTCGGGCCATGGGTGAGCGGTGTGTTACGAGGACCTGTACATGCACGTTTGGATGCATCTTATTTTTTATTATATATTACGGGCGCCTCCAGCTTGTCCGGTACCGGGATCTATCGGCGCATGCCTATACCTTCCCTCGCCACTAAGGCGCCTCCTATGTGTGTGTGTGTGTGTACGACGGCTGCTTCTGTTTTTTTTTCAAGCTCCGCTTCATCGTCAAATCAAAGCCACGGTGCTATTCAATAGTTTTGTGCTGAACGTTTTACACTTTCATGCTACCCCGCTACATACTCGCTACCCCATGAACCATATTTCGTTGTAATGTACTAACTTCACTATTACCTGGCCATGGAAGGCAGTTTGTGCAGGCGAAATCGAAGCCACAGCGAAAATTTGTTGACGCTATGCGAAGTTGCGGTGCGCAGTCTTTGTATAGCGTGCCCGTAGATTGCGCAAGGTCCCATTTACTAAAGGAGCCCTGCAACATTCGGAATCTCGATAGCAAACGATGGTGAACAGTCGTTGAGGTTATTGAGAACGTATGAGTCAAATATTATTGAGCTTCCTGCACCAGGTAATTTTTTATTTGGTTTCAAACACAGCTGTAATTCGCTTGCTCTTCTTTCCAACTAATGCCACTAGGCCGCCGAATGCTTTTCTCGAGGCAGATACAGCAGTGGGGGAACTTACGACCACGGAAAGGTAGTCTGGAATTATATATTTGTTCATTTTGCATTAAAAAATAAAGGCAATCTGAGCACCTGAAGACCGAGGTGGGCGAAGCGACCTAGTCGGTGGCGCCAGTGGCCTAACTTGTTGAAAGAAGGGCAGGCAATTTGTGGGTCGGTGCTGCTAGTGACGTCACTTGTTAAAACAAGAACAGGCGATTTGCTGTTGTATTTAAAAGAAAACTGCAAATCCACTGCTGCTTGCAGCACAATAATATTTGGCTCACACGCTCACAGACGCCTCAACGACTGATCAGCACCGTTTGCTCAGTGTGTTCAAAAAAGTGTTGCAGGGTACCATACTGAGTGCGCAGTGAGCACGTAATCACGCCTCGAACAATATTCTCACCCTCTGAGTGCGAATCATCTGTGTCACTCTCACTCGATTTCTACATGCTGAGTATGGGAATGCATGCAAAATAAACTACGAATGATTAATGTGTAGTATAACGTTCACGAGTGGCATAATATTGCGTCTAATAGGATGGATTTCCAGGCTAGTTGGTCAAGCATCGTAGGAAAAAAAAAAGCAGCGCGAACACATGGACGACGAAAAAGGAAACATACACCACACCACGAGCGCTGACTGTCAACTGATCCTATTACGGCGAAAAACGTACATAAATATATATGGATGAGCGCCTCGTCACAAGCGTTACACACTTGATAAAAGCACAAACACGAAAGAAGATGCAAAGGTCATCACCTTATGATAAAAACACACGCACAAAAGAATATGCAAATGTCATCACCCCAAAATGCTGATTGCACATTACTAAAACGGTGATCTAAGGCTTGTCAGCCGAAAGATATGCAATCTCTTTGTCTAAGAGAGCGACAGACGGGGTGCTTACACAGTTATCTTCCAGCAAAGCGATCATATGTCCCTCTATAATTTCCCGCGTCAACTGGGAGGGGCTTTTCGCTAGAATTTCAAATTTTTAAACAGGGGACGACAACCACAATGCTTGCAATGAATGCCAAGATGGCCTCTAACGGTGCTGGTGGCGTTATTATGTTCGCGAAGCCTGTCATTCAGGCATCTGCCTGTCTGTCCTACGTAAAATTTGCCATAAGACAAGGGTATACGGTACACAACACGCTCAATGCAAGGCAAAAATGGCGGAGTATGTTTCTTTCTACAGGAGAAGACTTGTTTGGGAGGTTTGTTGACGCGGTTGCACAATGTGGACAGCTTATTAGGCGCGCTCAAGGCGACATTGACATTAACGCGCTGGCCGATGCGCTTCAAGTTGTGAGACAACTTATGAATGTAGGGTAATACAGTGCGCCTACGAAGTTACTATTGTCTAGCTTTATCAACACTAACACGATCATCAGACCTAGACAAGCGTATTTCCATCATCAGCGCTCCGTGGTGCGGTGTATGTTTCTTTTTTCGTCGTCCCAGTGTTCGCGCTGTTCTTTTTGCAACGATAATATTGCGGAGACGGCCCGAACACCACTATATATTCCAAGGGAGAGAGACATAGACACAGAGCATTTGCCGCAGGTCGGCTGTTCTATTCTGACTTCTTTCCTCTCTTCCTTTTTTTCGCTGGGCACCTAGCACGAGCGTCCAAGTTTCAGTGGAGCTCACTGACCTTCGTATATATCTACACAGATATATGTACACACAATCCTGGGAGTGTTAGGTTATATGTGAATATATACTCAACAAAACGGACGGGGAGGGGGGGACCGCCTTCGTAGCTCAGCGGTAGAGCATCGGACACGTTATCGGAAGGTGGTGGGTTCGGTTCCCACCGAAGGCAGGTTTCTCTTTTCGTCCACTTTAATGCCTTTCTACTTACTCCACTATTATAATACTACAATTAAGAACCTCATTAACTTCCCCTATGCTTTCGTACGCTTCATAATTTCTTCGTTCATTGAATTTATATATATATAGTGCAGGCAGCAGTTCAGAGGAAGCAGGCACTCGAAGAAAATTAATTTTGAATGTTTCTCTATTGCACGTTGCAGGATATTATGATATCTTCCTGTAAAGGGCGTAATCTCTATGACAGAGATGCATTTCAAATTTCGTTCCTCAGTACGCCTTTGCAGAAGAGCTTTATAGGAAATAATGGCCCCATTTTTTTTTACTTTGCAGGAATAAATGCGGTTTAATCGGTTGCATAGATAACCAGATCCAGCGTACCAACTGCGTTCTACCACGGCCCGCATGCGCTTCTACATTGAAAGCATTTCCGCGACGGCGGTTTCAGCGGGTCATATGATGCCAATAGGATTATATTCATCAGCTGCACTAAGCCTGGACACTATTTTAAGATGCAAGTTGCTATTATAAATATAAAAATGTTACAAAATGTACCAAATGAAAAATTTTAAAAGTGCGAAATTGCAAAAAAGAAAAGGATAACTAGAGTATCGTCAGTGCACGCCTGCAGAAAAAGTGGAAGGAGCGGTAGATCAGCTGGCTTAGTTTTGGCGCACCTGTCAGACTCTAGAAGTTTCTCAGCTCGGTAACCGTCTTAATTAGCCTGGTCGGCACTTTGGACGCCACAGCTAATTAAAACTTGGCGCCTGCTCAACGAATGGCATTACACGTTATATAAAGGTAAGTCTTTCACTTATATATAGGATATAGGCATTATATGTAGGGTGCGTTATATCTAACGTTATATCTTGTGTGCCGTTTTGGGGAGGGGAGGGTGGCGGAGAATCTTAAAAAATGAATGCTATTTATACATGCTAAATGTCGGACCTCGGCTTTTAGGAGGTTCGGCTGGCTCGGCTGTCTTGGAAGCTATCCCTCACTTCTCATACAATGTGCCGGGATATATTGAAACGAGTGGTTAAGCTGCGGCTAACGGCAATAAAAATCCGAGGGTGTCTTCGAGCAATCCGGGCCTTTTAAGGGTGCGAAGCGCTCCTGAGTTTCTGTGTGTGTGCTGCGGCTCCATTGTGAGGTGTCACATGCGCTGTTGTCAGCAGAATAAACAGGCTGTGTTGGCACTAATAGGACGCTGTGAAATGTGAGCAAGAGTTTGCGAAGGAACTGCCACAATAAAGCAGTCAAGTATAAATATGCTTTATCCGTACGCTGTCAGGTAACGACATTGTTTGCGAGCAAAGAATGACAATGGCGATTGTGATAATCGTCTTGCCAAGAAGGCCTGCCATATTTCTTCATTCTACCAGCACATCGAAGATTTGCATTGGAATGTTGAAGGATTAGCTGCAGAGAGCACTGCTCCAAATGGCCATGAAGCCAGAGTTTCGGTTGCTTCCTCCCCAATCATCATCACGTGTGCACACCTTGATGAATGAGCCCGTTACCGGAGAAATGAGAAACAGAAACTGCAAGCAAAATACTTAGAGCCCTTCCACCCTGTGGAGGTCGGAGACCAGAAGCATCGGTTCAAGTTCAAGTTCGTCGATTCAAGTTTAACGCCCTGAGATATAAGAAGCGTCGGACCCCCGTTCTTCCTTTTACGCCGAATAATGTCTCTCTGAAACCTCGCGTTAACACTGGCGAAGACGTCGTCGCCGTATTCTCGGCGCATGCGTTCGACATCTCAGTCACTTTCTTTCTCGCTGCATTCACGTCTCTCCTGGTAAGCTTGTTGTTCCCCGGGGGTATCACACGGCAGCTCACTGAACATGGCAACGCCGAAGCGAGAATGACCCTCGCAGACGCGCGTGCGATTTTCTGCGAGGGCGGAGCTATGCCACAAATGCGTGGCCATTTCCGTGCTTTGAAGCGAAAGAACCCGAAATTCTCTCATGCTTTGCTCCTCAGTGGCCCTCGCTCTTGGATTCAGTTTTGTTGACGCGACTTCTTTCTGCATGCACACCCGTCCACGCACGCACTTTCGGTCAGAACCTTGTCACATATATCTTAGCTATAAAACATTCAGCGACACTTAAAATATACAGCCTATGTCTGGAAGCTATGCATTCTATTTGCTACGTGGAAAACTTCTATCGTCGAATAAGCCGCTTCGTTCTGCGGCCAAGGGAAGTAATCAAGCGTCTGTATATAAATAACTCCCTTAAAAGCCTGGTCTTGAGCAAATTCAATAGAGATTCGTAAATATTTGGGCTTTAATATTCAAGTGGATAGGGCAGACGGTCACCAAACAACAGAAAGATTTATGGCCATCCGTAAAAAATAAAATAAACACATGCAGTCCGGCTCCGTTGCAAAGAATTCGGACATTGCCCCGAGATAAAAAAAATTCACTTGGCTTTCGCGGTCCTACAAAGGATCGATGTCTACCGAAGTTGTTGAAAACCACCACAAATGATGATGGGCATATGCAACGTTTTAATGCTTTAGAGCGAAGATCGTATCAATGTTGTCACTGCAATTAATCTTGTGGTCGCCGCCTCACACAGTCCTCGGTTCTGCGATACTTTCGCTACATTCGTGGCCAAGCCCCAATTCAAACACGATCGTACCGAGTGGTTGGTTGATTAGGGTCGCTGTACTATGCGAGTCTGATGTGCCTGACAAACAAGAGGAACCAGTCTTTACCGAGTTTTGTAATGTCGACATTGAGATCACCGACGACAGCCGCTGAGATATTGTACATCGTGTACGGATTTTACGTATGGAATGTTAGTGACGTCTCTGCGAACGTATAGGAAACTGCCGTCACAGCGGCAGCTTGCGCAGCAGTGATCTTAATCGCGAAATACATGCAGGAACCGTTTCGTGTTCCGCGTTGGGGTTAGGAACACCTTAGAATCAATTATGTGATATGGATGTTATTGTGCTTGTTCTTTATTAAAGTAACGCTGTGATGTGTGATTTATGCGTGACACTACATATATGCATTTTATGCATATATGTAGTGCATATATGCATATATATGTACATATATGCATATATATGCATATGTTTTATGCATATATATACATTTTATGCATGACACTACACTACGCAATGTCTAAGGGTTTATATGTACCTTTAGGTTCAATAGGTCATGCTTTTTCCCGCGCGAACGACGCGGCGAAACATCTCGACTAACTTCTAGTTAGTCGAGATGATAAGGATAACATGTTCATTGCAAAAGAAAATGTATACAAATTTACGTCAGACACTTTCGAAATCCTTTTGCAGTGGACTGGACGAGAGCAGGTCAGTCACGTGAACCATCCCACTTGTCCTGTTGATGGTGTTTTTGGTGTGGTTTGCAACACAGCACTATCGTAGGGTACAGTGTACTTATGAGAGACTGGCGCCTGCCTTAATGAAGTGTGGCACTAACGACGACAACAAATTAATTGGAGCGTTTTTTTTTTCACATCTGTGTTCGCATTCTTGTAAACCTGGCTGTCCCCATTCTAACGCGACAACATTTTTTTTTTTATAATAAGCAATGTTGACATCCTTAATTGAACAGATTTCGCCGGTTCTGAATGGAGGAATTTTCGCCGTTCTCATTGAACGCCATCATCCCATCGACGGCTACATTACTTCCAACATAAAACCATAGTACTTATTGTCTTCCGCTTAACCGCCACGCGAGAAACGACGAAATCGAAGGAACCTCGTTTACTGCAAAACGCACGCAGGCGGTAGATATGTGCCTTCATTTTACCTGCCACGGACGCGTTCGTTGCTTTTTCTGCTCTCTGCATTACTACGCGGCAAAACAAGATGAACCGAGTGAACTAAGTGCAAGAAACGAAAACCATTGGTACCTCTCGGTGCCTACCTTCCCAGGATTTGTGGTTTGGGGGACACCTGTAGTTGTGATGATCCTGCCGCCAACTTCCTCGGACAGTAAGCATATCCCTGAGGAAGTATGACATAAACTTTATTCGGCTGTTGGTAAAAAGAGGGATGTGTTTTAGGGGCGCGTTCGTCCCCGAATGCGAACTGTTAAAGCTTTTCGAGGCGCACATATTTCGAGTCTCGTTCAACGCCGAACGAAAACTGTCACAAGCGTTCGAGACAAATTATGTGGTCTGGCTATATCGCTGCTAGAGATGTGCTGCTCAGCGGCTCTGTTCTTTACGACATTGCATGATAAAACAACAAACGGTAGTGAAGTGAGTGCCCCCACTGTAATCCGCACCGTCATCCGCACACTTCTTTTTGTACAATTCTTTATTCATCATTAGTACAGAAGGAGGTCCCGGAGTTGCAAAACTGTCAGGGGGACCTCCTATTAGCCATTTGACAATATCGATAAATTGCACACTATGGCAACATAGGCAACATAGAAGTTAAATTGTAATAGGTAAAATACAATTGAGAAAATAATGAAGCAGGGCATATAGCAAGGAATAATAATACTAGAAATAACTTTCTAAAAGCGTACAGTTGTTCTATGACAGCGATAACGATAATGGATGGTTCTCTCGCAATTTTTAATAAGAAAGAGGCCCTGTCAGTACCAAGCATAAGTACCATCGTAAAAGACGTGAAGATATTCAGAGTCCCCACATAAGAAAAACCATGAACATTGTCTTGTCGTTCCGTCTGCCAAGCTGCTATAGATTACGAAACCGGCATCCTCGAAAGACGTGATGCTTACCAGCACGGTGTGCAGATGATCGTGCAGGTGGGCTGTACGAATTTTTTTTTTTTCGATATTACAATGAATCCCTGCTAGTTCAGCGACTGTCGTGCACGCTTCTAAGCCATGCGCTCCTGTGCCAGTTCCCCTACTTTCGCGAAGCTCGAGTATTTTTCTAAGAAAAATACTCGAGTGAGATTCTCAAGAGGAACTTCATAAATAAAATATATATCTCTTGCTGCCGCTGTGAACACTAACACACGCAGCGGTGTGCACGTACTACATGTTAAGGATTGTTCTTTTTCGTACCTTCCGAGAAGCTCAAATTCATCGGCAGGTTGTCTTGACTGTAAAGCCCGCAACAGACGACGTTGAAAGAAGATACACTGGGAGGCACGTAGACGGAACGGAATAAGAGGGGATACGGCGCAGCACCGGTGTCACGCAACCGATATGTTAAACGTGCGGCGCCATGTGCGGAACGGCTGTCGCGCTCGCAAAATAACGGCTGATGGCGGCTCTGAGAGCGTCACGCCTGCTCAGTCAGCATGAAGCACGGTGCGTGCGAGTTCCTCTTCTCGCTTCTTAGTTACACAGGCGGCGCAAGCGTGCACGCGAGGAAGAAATGAAATACTGCCACTGTCTTCTTCGCAAGTTATTTCGTATGGCTGCAATAGCATCGTTTGTAAAGAGCATTCGAGCCCAACTTTAGTTTGATTAACAAAATGATAAATGTTTTTAATGACTAAGTGAGCTGGGTTGATTTCCAGTATGCAGATAACGAAGCAGATTCCGCTACCTATGCTTATAATATGGTTCGAATGTCGACCGCTAAAAACAAGCGCGTTAAGAAAATACATGACTAATAATTTCACCGCTGAGCTAGGCATGCTGTACTGCACGACGGTAACATTTATTGTGTTCATGGTTTGCAAGAAAGTCTGAAGAACACCTTAAGCGGAATAGGCGTATGTAGATTGTGTGTCCCACTTCTAAGCACTGGCCCGTTGGTGCTCGATAGTTAAGGCGAAAAAAAAAAATGCAAGGAGCACTTGCTGCGAAAACAAACAAATATAAAAAGGTACAGGCACTCTTTCATAACAACGCCGTGTAAAAAAAAACAATAATAACAGAGTTGATGACCAATAATGTACGAACACCCTTTCTTAAGACATACCGGACAGTGCATCAATGGCAGACTACGCGTGTAAATAATTTCATTTAAAGAATTGACAGCTGTCAACATGGTTATCCAAAGAATTACACGTGTTGAGATAAATGATTGCATAAGTCGCTTTGATACGATTGGAGCGAGGACTACCTTGACTGACCTAGGAATGAGAAATAAACCAATGACAATGCGAAATGAATGAATCATAATGAAATGACACTAATAAATATGATATGACAATGCAAAGTAGCACACAACAGTTAACTTATAGCTGAACTGTTCGAAAACACTCCCTTCTGTTCGCGTTCAGTGAACGGTAAAGAACATAGGCGTTTCACTTCATATTCACATGCGTACTGCCACTCGGGGCAGGCCGTGACACAATATTTTATTCGAATATTTTATTCGAATTTCAAGCAGGACGAGTGTCGTTAAATTCGTTGCACGGAACTTACGTGGGCGCCAGCGGTAACGTTGGTATGTACGACGCTGCGTGCAGTCCAGAAATCTCGGACATTTCCCCTTCGACATTTTCTCGTGCTTTTCTTCAGTGCACATAATCGGCTGAAAATGTATCACGTTGAAAAACACAAACACCTTCTCAATATATCAGCGAAGTTCTACTTTTAAGCAACAACAAACAACAACTTTCTCTCCTCCGAAAATATATCGAATTACCCAACTTTTTCAGAACTGTGGTACCGAATTACAGAAACGTGTTTTGTTGGTTACGACCAGTGGAGCGTCACTACGGGGGCTTTTAGTTTACGTTCTCGCAGTAGAGGGTACGGTGAACAGGATCACACCAGGATGTAACTGTAAATCGAATTATTGGCAGATTACGTGTTGCTCTGGTCTTGTAGGTAGGAACACGTTTCTAACAGCCAGGAGGAATGTAGAGAATGTAATAATGGGCCCTAAAACGCATATTATAAGCTTGAGCTCTCATATGCCTGCCCAACGAAGCAACGTATCCTTCTGCGACGCAAGACGAATCACGGTAAACAAATTCATGTATAAAACAAAACACGCAATCACTCTAAAGAAAGTAATCTGTGAAGCTAAACAAACCTTAAACGAAAGGAAGCCAGGTCGGGATTCGAATCGAGGCCCCCTCGAATAGAAAGCAAGAAGGTCTCAACTAGTAACAAAGCTTTACATTCTTTTTTTCTTTCCCTGCATGCATTCTGAAAGATAGTACAGATAGAGACTCATCGGCCAAACACATGAAGGTCACCTCCTGTGCTGACTAAGCATACTTAGGCTATATAGATGTCGCATAGCGGGGAAACTGGCACATCACACTGAGCGTTCCCACCGCTGTAACTACAGCAAGATGCTGCCGAGACGGGATGTACCTGCCTACAGAAAGCACACGAATGCGAAATGTTCATACGTATAACATTTCCTCTTTCTTTCCTTCTCCTTTCTTTCCCCATTTCCTTCCTTCTTGCTTTTCTTCCTTCCTTCCTTCTTCCTTTCTTCGCTTCCTTCTTGTCTTCCTTCCTTCTTTCTTTCATTACTTCCTTCCTTATTTCTTTCCGTCTTTCGCTCGCCTGCCTGTTTGACAATGGCGCGTACGTACAAGACAAACACGACATGCGTTCTCTAATTTTACATTTCCGACGTGAGCTCTATAAACCGCTTTAAAGTTCAATTTTGAGATATACCTACTTTGATTCAGTTTGCGCTCTGCCCGGAGAACGTTGAATTATAAGCCCCTGCAGTGCGGCTTCACCGATCGTTCCTTACAATAACGTTGCCATAGCTCAGTAGCACATTGCGACAAGGTTCTGTAATTGCCCATATTTTTAGGAGAGAAAAACATCTTCTCACTGTTACTTCACACTTGATGAAAGTCGGCTGACATATTTAAATATAGTTTTTTTTTCATTACGTGCTCCCGTCGGTTATGTTATTGTACTGCTGTAAAGTGCGACGCATTGCTGAAGTAGCTATGTGCAGAATTTCTCGGCATGCCACACACACACACACACGCACACACACAAAGTGTGTGCCAACGCACACATTTAACTCAAGTACACCTAAGTGCAAGCGTATAAACACAAGCGTAAGCTCACTTGCGCAGGTTTACGCATCGCGACTAACACACACACACACACACACACACATAGGATCACACATGATTGGAAGCACCGAGAAGTATGAACATGGAACGTACACACGCGTAATCACTCTACTTTTCTCCTGTCTGTTAAAGGTCTGCGTGTACGGTCGTCAGCAAAGCAATACGGACCACGCCAGCACGTGGCGGAATTGCCATCTGCGCCATCTAGAGGCGAGCCGTCTGCTGTCGAGAGCCCGCCATCAGCTCCAAGAGATCCCTGCCGCCCTTGTCCTCCCTGAGCAGCTTCCGGTAGATCCGCCAGTTCACCACGTGATATTCCCGGTCTCTGGGGGCTCTGCCATGGAACGAGGACAGCAGGAGGGGCAGGTGGTCTGATCCCCACGAGTCGGGAAATGGTGACCATGCATACTGGCAACCCTCTGTGGCCAGGCTGACGTCGATAGCTGAACGGACAAGCCGCCCGGTCCGACGCAGGAAAGTGGGCAATCCGGTGTTGAGGATGACCAGCCCGCTGTTGGATGATGTCCCTCAGCTCCTTTCCACGTGAATAGGACCGGCAACTGCCCCAAGACGTGTGGTGGGCGTTGACGTCGTCGCACAGCAAGAAGTCCTTGCCCAGTCTTTGCACCACCTGCCGAAGGCACGCAGGGTTCCAGGGTTGGCCGGGCCGGACGTACATGCTGACTACGGTCGTGTCAACCCCTTCAAGGCGTACACGCACGGCACAGCACTCAAAGGGGCCCCCGACCAGGACGGCTACCGGCACCACTGCTTGTAGTTCTCGTCTCACGTATAGAGTGCAACGGGCGGGGCCTTGCTGATGGCCATCGTCCAGGCAAGGGGCAGCATGGCAGGCCTCCTGGGTGCAACCGGTTCTACTGCTGTAGCCCACGTAACCCGGTAGGCGGAGCTCTTCGGCTCGAGCGTACACCTCCTGCAGAGCGAGCACGTCGTACTCACTCTGCAAAAGGTGGAGGGCTAAGTCTGCGTGCCGCCGCCGCAGCGAGTTTACGTTCCACTGGAGAACACTCGAGCGGCGGCGGTGGCGGTGCACAGGCGCTGTTGAAGGTCTGTCAGCCATGATAGTTGGGGGGAGGGCACGGTCCACCAGCCTGGAGGCAGATGGATCGCAGCTGGTTGTCGGGAGGGAGAAGCTCTCCTACAGCCCTCAGAAGGAGGCGCATGTCGGCCAGCTTCTGGCCATGGTGTTGTTTATAGCGCAGGCTCGCTGATTGCCCGGGTGGCCAGGAGGCTTGCGTGCTCCCCTTGGTTTCTTGGCTGCTTGTGCATAACTTATTCCTGTTTCCTGGCTCGTAGGGGCCGGAGGAGATGAAGCTGCTGACTGTTGAAGGGCTGCCACTGCCTCCCTATGTGTTAGGAAGGACGTGGCGGTGGCCTTGATGGTAGCGAGCCTTCGTTCCCTCTGCCACAGTTGGCAATCAGGGGAGTCTGCCGTGTGTGCTCTGCCACAGTGGAGGCACTTGGCCTTACTTGTGCACGTGCTGTCCCCGTGAGGCCCGCCGCCACAGCGCAGGCATCGTTGTGTTCTGTTGCATGTGGCTGTGGTATGGCCATAGCTCCCGCACCTCAGGCACTGCAGGGGGCGCAGCCGACAAGCTCGGACAGCATGGACCATCCGAAACAGGCTGACCTGGGGAGGCGGAGTCGATGCTGCAAAGCGCAGAATGAGCGCCGTCCCCTGGCGCTTAGCGGCGAGTACCGGCACATCGCTCTGAACACCGGCAAGGAGCTCCTCCTCCGCGTAGTTGCCGAGGATGCCCTGCATGATGCCCGAACTCTGGGTGCGGTCAGCAGGCATGCGGGCGTTTATGGGGATTCCCGCCAGTTCGGTTGTGGCCAGCAGGCGGTCCCTCCAGTCCGGTGTGATCGCGTCGGCTGCCACGACGTTCTTTGCGGTGTTCACCCGGACCTCCTGCACGCCAGGTAACGCCGACAGGGCCTATGCGAGGGAGAGCCGAGAGGTTCGGGGAAATGTGGCTCCAGGAATAGCGGGGCGGAAGAGCACTGTGATGCTGCACTGCTGGGGAGATTCCCTTGATGACACAGAGATGGGCGTGATTGTTACAACAGCAGGAGGTGCCGCTGCTGCTGCAGAAGAGCCGGTGTTTGTGCTGCCTGTGAGGAAGAAGAAGCGCCGCTATCGCCAGCCGCATTGCCAACGCCGGGCTCGCTCAGCGCGCGCTTCTGGTTGCTGGCGTCTCCTGGCTGCCTCGCCGCTTCATACGGTCGCTGTGCCTTGGTAGCGACGCGCTGTGAATAAACCTCGTCACATTTGGTGGACGGTGCTGGAGTTCCCCGTCCTTTAACACCCTGGAGTTAAGAACAAGGACGCTTCCACCCGCCATGACCGACACCGCGTCCCAAACAGCGCCGTTGCCGCAGTCCGTTACCTGTACCGGCGTTCCTCGACAACGGGACCCGAAGATCTTCAGCGGAGCAGATGACGAAGACGTGGAAGACTGGTTTACCTCATATGAGCGGGTAAGCGCACATAACAAGTGGGATGATGTAGACAAGTTAACACACGTCATCTTTTATCTGGCTGGCGTTGCTCAACTCTGGTTTCACAACCATGAGAGCGACATACCGACATGGGCAATCTTTAAGACGACCTTCACCGAGGTGTTTGGACGACCTGCCGTCCGCAAACTCCGCGCTGAACAGCGCTTGCGCGCCCGAGCACAGCAGACGGCAGAAACTTTTACCAGCTACATTGAAGATGTTGTGGACCTCTGCAAACGCGTCAACGTCGCCATGCCTGAAGCTGACAAGATTCGGCATATCCTCAAAGGCATTGATGACGGCGCGTTCCAAATGCTCTTGGCCAGGAATCCACGCACCGTTTCAGAAGTGGTCAACCTATGCCAAAGCTACGACGAGTTAAGAAAGCAACGCGCCTCCACTCGACCACCTGTGTTCAGCAGCGACTCTTTGGCGACTCTCGACACCACGGGTAACTCTTCGTTCCTTCAGCAGGTCAAGGACTTTATCCGTGAGGAAGTGGCGCGCCAGCTTTCCCTAGTACCATTCACTCAGGAGCCCACCTCCCGTCTCCCAAACACGCTTCGCAATTTCCTTTCTGAAGAGGTCGCTCAAGTTGTCCCTCCAGCGCACCACCAGTCGCAAGCAGCCGCGAATCTCACCTGTGCGCAGGCAGTGCACCCTGTCGCTGCCCCACTCGCCTTTGCACAGCCGGTGCTGCCTGTAGCAGCGCCTCTCACGTATGCACAGGCCGCACGCAGGCCCTCGCCGCCACGTTTCTCGACCCCGTACCAACCTGCGCCACCGGAAGTTCATACTGCATCTTGGGTCCCACCGCGACCTAATCCTTGGAGAACGCCGGACAATCGTCCAATCTGTTATTCTTGTTGCACTCCAGGACACGTCGCCCGCTTTTGCCGACGTCGCCCTCAAGTATTCGCCGACGCTTCTCGTCCCTTCCAGTACGGCAGCCAGCCCTTTCGCCAGTACGTCCCACCCTCCTCTCAGTCATATACGCGCACTGACGTCCCAGAGTTTCCGTCGAACCGCTCGCCATCTCCTCGCCGACGCTCGCTGTCCCCAATGCGACGTCGACCCGCTCCATCTGACCAGGAAAACTAAGAGCCGCAGTTCAAGAGGCAAGAACTGCGCTGCACTCGAACTGTTCAAGCCCTCGCCCCTCTCCCGCTAACGTCGTCGAAATTTATGTAGAAGGTGTTCAGACATTCGCGCTCGTGGATACCGGCGCAGCCGTTTCAGTGATATCCGCCAAACTCTGCCGTATACTGCGTAAGGTAACCACACCGCTTTCTGGACTGTCGCTTCGCACGGCCAGCGCGCAACACGTTACACCGCAAGCAGTCTGTACTGTTCGCGTACTTATTCAGGGCATTCTCTATATTGTGGAGTGTATTGTTCTTACTGCCTGCTCGCACGACGTCATCCTCGGATGGGACTTTTTATCCCGTCATAATGCCGTAATCAACTGCGCACGCGCTGAAGTTCAATTTTCCCCTATGTGTGACGCACCATTGCAGGAAGATCTTGATGGCCCTCTTAAACTGGTCGTGCGCGAGGACACAGATATTCCGCCTGGCACCTTCGCCTTGGTACCTGTATCCTGCTCTGGCCTCGCTGATGAAACAGTGTTGTTCACGCCGTCCCAACTATTCATGGACCGTAAAGCTGTACCAGTACCGTTCGCAACGCTTGACATTGTCGCCAGCTGCAGCAACATTTTCCTCTACAATCCCCTGCACGCGCCTATCACCTTACTTGTTGGTGAGTGTCTCGGCTTCGTAGAGCATATCGACACTTCGTTTTTGATCGACGTGCCGGACGACTATTCTGCTGTCGATTCCGGCCAACCATCTGCAATTTCGGCGCTTGACGAGACGTCCAGCGATATGTTCTCGAGTGCTATCGCTGATACTCTCACCCCTGCCGAACGTGCTGACCTCCTCCATCTGCTGCATCAGTTTCGATCTTCATTCGACGTTTCCCAACCTCGCCTGGGTCGCACGTCCGACATACAGCACTACATCGACACCGGTTCCCATCAGCCGCTGCGTCAGCGACCATACCGCGTATCTGCGGAAGAGCGTCGTGTCATTAACAACGAAGTCGAAGATATGCTCCGTCGTGGCGTTATCAAGCCGTCGCACAGTCCCTGGGCATCTCCTGTCGTTCTCGTCCGCAAGAAGGATGGATCTATTCGGTTTTGCGTCGATTACCGTCGTTTAAATAAGGTAACGCGCAAAGACGTCTATCCCTTGCCGCGCATTGACGATGCCCTCGACAGCCTTCAGGGAGCAGAATTCTTCTCGTCCCTAGACTTGCGTTCGGGGTACTGGCAGGTACCGATGGCTGAGGCCGATCGTCCCAAAACGGCATTCACTACGCCTGATGGCTTATATGAATTCAACGTGATGCCCTTTGGGCTTTGTAACGCCCCTGCCACGTTTGAACGACTCATGGACAACACGCTGCGTGGTCTTAAGTGGTCTATGTGTTTGTGCTATCTAGACGACGTCGTGGTTTTCTCGCCTGATTTCCCGACCCACCTGCTTCGCCTCAAACATGTTTTGACATGCCTAACAAATGCCGGCTTGCAACTGAACCTCAAGAAGTGCCGCTTTGCCGCGCGTGAGCTGACCATCTTAGGCCACATTGTGTCCAAACACGGCATTCTACCTGACCCTGCCAAGCTTCGTGCAGTCGCTGAGTTTCCGAAACCTAAGACCATCAAAGAACTCCGCAGTTTTGTAGGCCTATGCTCGTATTTCCGACGCTTCGTCAAGAATTTCGCGTCCATTATGTCGCCGTTGACTCAGCTCTTACGCGACGCAGACCTTTCCTCCTGGTCGCCTGCGTGCGAGGCCGCGTTTACCACGCTGCGTCGTCTCCTTACCTCTCCACCCATCCTTCGCCATTTCGACCCGACAGCGGCCACTGAGGTACACACAGACGCCAGTGGAGTCGGCCTCGGCGCCGTCCTCGCTCAACGAAAGCCGGGCTACTCCGAGTACGTTGTCGCCTATGCGAGTCGCACACTGACGAAGGCTGAGTCGAATTACAGCGTGACCGAGAAAGAGTGCTTGGCCTTAGTATGGGCTCTCGGCAAATTCCGCCCATACCTGTACGGACGCCCGTTCGACTTAGTCACAGACCACCACGCACTTTGCTGGCTCGCCACTTTGAAAGATCCATCTGGCCGCCTAGCCCGCTGGGCACTCCGCATCCAAGAATACGATATTCGCGTCGTATACCGCAGCGGACGCAAGCACTCCGACGCTGACGCCCTTTCCCGCTCACCCCTACCTTCAGCCTCGGCCTGCGGAGTAATTTGCACACACTCCATCTCATCTCTGGACATGGACTCCGTCGCCACCGAACAACGCCGTGACCCGTGGATTGCTTCCATTTTGGACTACCTCTCCGGCTCATCGAGAATCCCGGTATCACGATCCCTGCGACGCCAAGCAGTTCATTTCACCATTCGGGACCAGCTGCTCCACCGACGCAACTACGCTCCTGATGGCCGTAGATGGCTTCTGGTGATTCCCCGCACCTTAAGGTCACAAGTATGTGCCTCCTTCCACGATGATCCCCAGTGTGGCCACGCCGGAGTATTTAAAACATACGAACGGATTCGTCACAGGTACTACTGGCGCGGCATGTACACTTTTGTGCACAAGTTTGTTCGATCATGTCTTGACTGTCAACGTCGAAAATCACCACCTTTCCGCGCGTCTGGTGCCCTGCAGCCGCTCCCGTGCCCTGTTAAACCCTTCGATCGCGTCGGCATTGACCTGTACGGCCCGCTTCCCATGACGCCAGACGGAAACCGGTGGATAATAGTTGCTGTAGACCATTTGACACGCTACGCCGAAACTGCTGCCTTACCAAGTGCCGCAGCGCGGGACGTGGCTTCTTTCGTCCTACATAGCTTCGTCCTCCGCCATGGCGCACCTCGAGAACTTCTTAGTGATAGAGGTCGCGTATTCCTCTCCGAAGTTGTCGAAGCTTTGCTTTCGGAATGCCACATCATTCATCGCACAACCACAGCGTACCACCCGCAGACTAACGGGCTCACGGAACGGTTTAACCGCACTCTCGGCGACATGCTCGCAATGTACGTGGCATCTGACCATGGCAACTGGGACCGCATCCTACCCTTCGTCACATTCGCGTACAACACCGCGACGCAAGCCACGACGGGATTTTCGCCTTTCTTCCTTCTGTATGGACGAGATCCTTCGCACACCATCGACACACTCCTGCCCTACCGTCCTGACGCGTCCGAGTGCCCACCTCTATCTGAAGTCGCACGACAGGCTGAAGAATGCCGCCAGCTCGCCCGCACATTTACTGCTCAAGAACAGCAGCGACAGAAAGAACACCACAATGGCATGCCTCCGACCACCACCTATGTCCCAGGCTCTCTTGTGTGGTTGTGTGTGCCTCTTCACACGCCTGGACTGTCCTCAAAACTCATGCCCAAGTACGAAGGTCCCTATCGCCTCGTGGAGCAAACGTCCCCGGTGAACTTTCTAATTGAACCACTGTCACCGCCTAACGACTTGCGCCGGCGTGGACGTGACATTGTCCACGTCTCGCGTCTCAAGCCCTATCACGACCCTCTACCGCCCGACCCGTAGGTCGCCAGGATGGCTCTTTTCGCACGGGGGGTCACTGTGAGGAAGAAGAAGCGCCGCTATCGCCAGCCGCATTGCCAACGCCGGGCTCGCTCAGCGCGCGCTTCTGGTTGCTGGCGTCTCCTGGCTGCCTCGCCGCTTCATACGGTCGCTGTGCCTTGGTAGCGACGCGCTGTGAATAAACCTCGTCACATGCCAGACGCAGGTACGCAACGGGCGGCGGTACCAGCTGCCGCTGCGGCGCGCTGACAGCGCTTCTGCGACTTTGACTACACCGCCTGGAAGCCGTCGTCGGCGGTGGCACCAGTCGGTGGTCGACTGGTGGGGGGGGGGGGGCGGACTCCGGTGCTGGGGTAACGGCTGGCACTTTGCGTGATGACCCCTCGTCGTCGCTGGTATTCTCGGTGGGCCGGGGGCGCTTACGGGAGGAGGTGGTGTCCATAATCTCCACCTCGGTGTCGGACTTCTGCGGGAGCGGCACGCTGGCAGGGCCGCATGGTTGCGAGCAGCCATCGGTGAGATCAGGGCTCTCTTGCGGCGCGGGAAATGTTGCTGCAGAGGTTGTGGCGTCCCGAGCAGCCTGGCGGGTACTGGGGGACGCCTCCCTGTTGTTGGCTGTCGCTGGGGGTAGTGGCAAATTGGCGGAGAACGGGCGGCGCTCGGCTAGCCTAATCAGCCTTTCGGCGTGTTCCTGACGTGTCCGTAGTGCCTCGACCGTGTTGATGAGTTGTCGAAACATGCTGGGGCATGTGACGCTTTCCGCACGCTTTCGAGCTGTCTCACGGTAAGCGGAGCGTCCGGTGAGGCGGACGGTGCTGTACCTTCTGGCATGTCCGTAGCGGATTCTTTATCTCCAAAGTAGAGGTTGCGAGTTGCAGGTAGCGTTTCCCTCTACGCTTCCCTCGTCGAGACAGAGGCGCGACTCTTGCGTCTAGGAGCCGTAGCATATGATACCAGCAGACATAGAATATATAAACATATAAGGAAACGGGGCTCGTTTCTTTCTTAGACAGAGCCTCATGAATCGAATAATGCCAAGGAAGCCATAGGGTAAGCTTTTTGTAGCTTTTAGCTCTAGTGTAGTAATTGTGACATACATGGGAAGGAATAAAGTGAACGAAAGAACACAGCAGCCGTCGGCGGGGACAGAACACAACCCTCAGATAACGCGGCCGATGCTCTACCAACTGAGCTACAGCGGCAGTGATTCCATCGTCTACTTTAATAGGTATTTCCGTACATTCTACTCCTGTAAGTGTTAGTCAGCGCCACTCGTAGTCATGGAGCTGAGTGTAGAGCACTTTTTTTGTCAGAGGGCATCGCGTAGTACGTGATCTTATTGCGAGATGCCTGATGACGAAAAAACCTCGCATGTTACCTGAAGGCACGAAGTCTGCCGGAATGAGATCCACGCTATGAAATATCGAAAGCTTGTTCATCCGCGGAACACAACACGCATGGCCTCGCCATCAGAATGGCCAAGTAGGGGTACAATCTGCGGAACGCGTGCGCACGCCCTTCTACTTGACTCACTGTGATGCGCCGAACGAACGTGATTGCCCGCGTGCGTCGCGTGAACCTCCACCGTCATGGGTAGCGCGAGAGTTTGTCAGCTATTCGCTCTGGTTGTTGTCATCACGTGACACCTCCTATAGAGACTATACAATACAAGCTTCGCCTGAAAATTTTAAGTGGAAGTTTTCTTGAGTTTCTAAAAAATGTACCACTTTCATGCAAAAGCAGAAACGTTGATAGCAACAGCAATGTCTTCGCGAACTACATCAACCTTTTGGTTTTGAGGCATTACATATTGAAGTAAACATTCGATTATTAAATACGTTGACATGCGGAGTGTCACACGTGTACAAGCAAACATGAACACTTCGCACTGGCTGTCAAAACAACGGAATGATGAACAGAGCAGAGAGAATAGTCGTTGGCTCTTCCCTCAGTGTGCCTCGAAATCTTTTAGATAGCGTGATCGGGGTCGTATGAACACAAGACGTGTACGCAAGAACACTGAGTGCTAGGGCTACCGCCACGACCGGACTAACTAAAGCAAGGGACGCACGCCAACCTTCGTGTTCCTTATTTATAATTCGACAGAATACGTTGGTGTACAGAGCTAGTCGGTCCGAGTTTGACTCCTATTAAGATCGTAAGTTCAACAGAAGGGGCGGCCTCCATAAAGCGCACTGGACTCCAAAGCGGCGCGTACAGCGACGACACTAGTGTGTACTCGTTCAGCAGCGAGGGCTGTTCCGATGACGACTTTCAGTTTGTGCGAAGCCGCAAAGGGAAGCGGAGCAACACCGGGCTTTCTCTATTATACAGACAAGTCCCTAAAATCCACTCGAAAGTCCGCAGTCAGTACAATTATTTTTGTACTGGAACACTCCACTAGCAGCCTGATGCGGCTCAACAGACAGTCTGTGTCGGTGCTTTTTGAAGCGGTGGCGCCGAATGAAGTCATTGACATTCAATACGGTTTGCTCTTGGGCTTCTTGGTAATGCATGAAGAGTAGTAGTGTTGCGGGTAGGACACGGACAAGAAAGAAAGAAAGCGTTCTGTGTGTGTCACTGCGTGTTCTTTCTTTCTTGTCCGTGCCTTACGCGCGACACTATAGAAGTCACTGACGTCAAGCTGAACACAACAAAAAATATCTTGGCTATCGGCGTTGCACACGAGACCACATTGAGCACTTTCATCGAAATTACTGAACTTTATGGCATTTAGGCACGCTCATACATCCCACTTGACAATGGCGTAACTTCTGGCGTCATGTACGATGTTGACGTGTGCATCTCCAACACCGACTTGGTTTTGATGAAGCCAGCTGCATATGATACCGTTATAGTTCACGCGCCTTGTCTGAGCTTGTCTCGCTGTGTGAAATTGATATTCAAGGGAGAACGCTTCCCACCACTCATAAAGGTCGGACACATCGGGAATACGCACTCGGGAATCGACACTCGGGAATACGTCCGACCGTGCTGCGGGTACCGGCGCTCTTTCTTGACCTTCACGAAGGAAACGGTGGATCTAAGGCCCCGCAGAGTCGTGCACCTGGTCACGAGGATCTAGGCCGGCAGGACAGCACTCGGGCCTACACCCGACGGTGCTGATGGTTACTGCAGTGGCTTGTTAGGCGTTCCGTGAACACAGCGTCGGGAGCTCGGTGCCAAGCGGAGCCATACACGCCGACTCTTGGCGCACGCCAGACACTCGGGACTACGCCCGAACGTGTTTCCAGCGGAGAGCTCCCCTTCTAGGTCCACGCTGTTCGAACGACGTCTTGCTCCAATAACATGGCCCCTCACGTGCCCGCTGCGCGCGCCAAACACGCTTCGTGCCTTCCAGCGGCCGCGTTTCTCCGCCTGTCGTCGTCTTCCTCATCGCCTCGCTTGCTGAACCGGCGCTTCTGCGTGGCCGCTTCGTCCATTGCTCCTTTGCCACAGCACTAAGCCCACCTGTCGCGCATTTCTTCCATGACCGTAAGAAGTTTGATAACGTTGTGATGGGGTTCTTTGAGAATTAGGTGAGAACGCACGTTGCATCTTACGATCGCAACGCGTTCAGGAATACGGCGAGGCTGTTTCCTGTGAAGACTTTATGAAAAACACGAACGAACACGAACACAGAACAACAAAAGACACTATAGGAGAAAACACTCTAACATGGAAAAAAAAAAAAACATGCGAACGCGCGGGAGTCCACGCAGCATAGGCAACAGTCTCGCCAAAGCTGATGGGCTCAGGAGGGGTGAGTCACAGGAGGGAAGAGTCGGCGCGAGCTCGCGGTCGTCGCTGTGCCTGGTCGACGAAAGGTGGCCGGCACTGGTGCGGGTCAGGGACGCGGACGAGAAGGACGTCGGGCACCGGCGTCGCGACAAGCGTTGCGTCGCCGCTCGGGGCTCCGAGAAAGAGGGCAGCACTCGGGTCTACACCCGACGGTGCTGTCGGTGGCACAGGCGGCTGGTTCCGTGGACAGCATTGGACAGCGTTCCGTGGACAGCGTTCCGTGGACAGCATTGGGAGCTCGGTGCCAAGCGAAGCCATACACTTGGACTCTTGGCGGCCGCCAGGCACTCGGCACTACGCCTCGACCGTGGTCCTGGTGGAGAGCTCCCGTGCCACGTCCGCGCTGGTTGAACGCCGCCTCGCTTCTCCCCCCATGGCGCCTCGCGCCCCGCTCCACGTGCCACGCTCATCTTTTCTCCTGGCGGCCGGATTTCTCCGCCTGTCGTCGTCCTCTTCACCGCCTCACGTGCAGAGCCGGCACTTCTTCGTGGCCGCTCTTTCCATTGCGGGTTCGCCACAGAAACAAACACCACAGGCGCGCACTTCTCCCATGACAAACGTGAACGCTGTGTGCTAGAGCGCGCGGGACTGTTCATCTCGTCGGGAAGCGGTTGCTACCGTTCGAAAACGACGCTCCCGACACCGTCGCAGTTCAAGAAACGCCGATGCCCCCGTGAAGAGTACTTCGACAGATTCGATGACACCTCCTCCTCTTCCTCCGAGACCAGGTGCGTCCGCCTGGCCCACTGTGCACAGCACCGTTCGGTGGGATAGGGAGGCAGAACATTGCAAAGCTGCAGCCTAAGCCACGGAGAACGCCCGATTCACAGTGACTACAAAGAACTCAGCAGGCATTAGTCGAATCAAAGACAGCGCTTCCTTCCGTCGAATTGCCCCATACTGAGGAGAAAATCACTGCGACGCTACAGCCTCTTCTGGGTACCGTATACACCATTCTGAGTAGGCTACAAAGTCTGATAGCCCACACCTACCTGAAAGTACTGGATAACCCTTCATCCACCACTTTCAGTGAGACTGTGTGATCATCATGGCCCGCCGCTGGTTTTTCCGTGCTGGAGCGCGGAAGTCCAGCGCCAGTACACTGCAGTCGCCGATGTTAGAGGGACGGAGAAAGAAGTATTTGAGGAGAGGAAACTGTTATGCCACGGCAGCGAGAGAGAGAGAGAGAGAGAGAGAGAGAGAGCGGTTCGATGGGAAGGAAATAGGCGCATATTTCTGCAGACCATTAAAAGGTAGCACGGCTCAGCGCCAGTAGCGCGCGGCGGCGGCCCGTTAATGTAACGCTTGGGCGAAGAGGAAGTTTCTGCGCATCACGACAGATGACGCTGCCGGTCTGTTCCCATCGTTTACATGTCATCTTGTGGGCGCGACGTATACTTATCGCGTTACCGTCTCATATATTGCAAATTTTCTCGGTTTTTCACTCTGTAGCGACAATAAATAGGGGCGGCGGACGTTTTAGCTGCAGTTAGTAATAAATGCTGAATTAATTACGTGCCGTACAGCGCTTGGAACGAGCTGCTTGCACTCACTCCAGAGCAGACGACGCATGCCGCTGGTAGTAATTCGCTGGCGTGTTGTAAGCACGCATGTGTAGATGGCCTTGGGAAGAAAGGGCGTGAGAGCTGCCACGTATCCTTTGTCATCTGCTGACTCTAGAGCAAAGGCCACGGCGCGACGCGCGCGTTTCTCTTTTCTTCCGACAGAGGGCGCGTCGGCGTGGTGCCCTACGGCGTGGCATCACCGGGCCGCCCGAGCGAGCCCAGTTTCCTCTCCTCAAGAATTCTTGCTCCGTGGTCAGAGGAACATCAGCGTTGGTGCCCGACGGCGTACGCATGCGGTGCCCGCCTTGTCCCTCTTCTTTCTATTGCCCATTCCCTTAATCCCATTTCAGGGTAGCAAACCGGATGCTCGTCTGGTTAACCTTCCTGTCTTTCCCCTTCTTTGCTTTCCCTCTCTCTCTCCCTGAACCCATCTACGGTCACTACCAGTTTTCCTTCTCTCTTTGAGTCCGGCGCGGTGGTACAGCGATTATGATGCTCGGCGGCTGACCCGGAGGTCACGGGTTCGATTCCGGCCACCGTGGTTGAATTTTCGATAAATTGATTGATTTGTGGGGTTTAACGTCCCAAAACCAGTTCTGATTATGAGAGACACCGTAGTGGAGGGCTCCGGAAATTTCGACCACCTGGGGTTCTTTAACGTGCACTGACATCGCACAGCACACGGGCCTCAACATTTCGCCTCCATCGAAATGCAGCCGCCGCGGCCGGGATTCGATCCCGCGACCTTCGGATCTGCAGCCGAGTGCCATAACCACTAGACCACCGTGGCGGGGCCAATTTTTTTTTTTTTTCGATAAAGGCTATAGTGTTATGGGCCTGTGACCTCTGCGCTTTCAGTACAAAGGAAAGATACCCGGGTTGTCGAAATTTACCGAGTCCTCCAGAAACGACGTGCCTTATAGTCATACCGTGGTTTTGCCACGTAACACCGCAGCATTTGTATTATCTTTATGTTGCGTATCGTCCTTTGTTATCTTTAATTATAAGTTAGAAATTACCAAGCTTACCATTTTTATACATTTATCAACCTTAGGTAATTACTATAATCATTACTATCAACCACTAATCAGACACTAAATATATTTGGCAATCATTAATATTCTTCTCCACATGGCTCTCCAACTCTGGTTCGCTTCTGTGTTTTCTTGGGTAACGTGATATCCCTCGTATCACCTTTTGTACCTTAACAAGACGTATGTTCAAGCTAGCTGGTACCCCGTAATCTATAAACCTAATTAAAGGGGCCTTTTAACACTGTTTCAACATAGCAAGAAAACGCTGCCGATCAGTCGTTGAGGCTCTCTTCAACATGTCAGCCAAATATCATTGAACAGAATCAGCCGGGAATTAGCAATTTGGTTTCAAGACAGATATGGAAAGGGACTGCTCTTCTTTCAACAAAACATGTCAAGTAGGCGCGTTCGAACTGCATAGGAAGAAGAGCTACCTGTGGCTGATTCGCGGACGCTGTTGTCGTGCACGCTGTGTGGTGTGCCCGTTATAGAGGGCATAACCACAAATCGTCATCATGATCGCCATCATTATCATGACTATCCGTACGCGTATAGCGCGAATATCTTAAAAAAAATATCTAGAATCGTCAAGATTATGGCGCGTTCTGGCATAGCTTCTTGCTCCTTTTTCATCGCATGGCTTCCAGCGCGCTCACCGGTGCAAAAGGGGAGTGAACGAGTTCAGACAGTGGAACTCCCCTCAGATATGACTGCAACTCCGCTAATATCTAAAGGATTTGAAAAAAAAAACTTTTGCAACAAGCGATTTATGCAGCAATAAGCTCCTTAAGGGATGTCCCTAGAGGATTACTTGGAAGTATGTTGCAGGGCCCCTTCAAGCGCACAGACTTTCCAGACGGAGGACGCGACAAATAGGAACAAGTACTACTATAAAGGCAGCGCTTGTCCCCGCTTGTCACGTCCTGATTATGGAACGTTTTTTGCGCTTAAGTTCATTGAACATGGTGTACCGTCCATGTCAAAGCCAAGGCCTTTCAAGGACATCTCCAAATGAGATGTATAGGGCTTTCGCCTTAATAATCAAACGCCCGTTAGAAACCCGCCCCATATGCGCGAATTCTGCAGATGCTTATTAGGGAGCCACAGCGCATTCAAGCTGACCCGACCGAGGAGCTGTGTCACAAGCAGTACGTGAGCGTTACGCCCCACGAAGCCTTTGCTGACGTTTCCAAAACACAGAGACTTCAAAGAATGACTGCGACCTTATACATAACTCCTTTGTGTGTCTATTTGCAAGTGTGTGACTGTACGTGGTATACTTATTTGTTTATGTGTCCACTGCGTAGTACATCCTATTCATCACCCATTCTCAGAAAAGGCGCGCAAGGTGATCAGCCAGGCGAAAAACTCCGACGTAGCATTAAAACTTGTGTATTTGTACAAGCTTATTAGATTAGTGAAATATATCCATTCTGTTTTTCTTTACGTGCTAGTAGTCATTGTAGCTCTGTGATTGTTTTGCTTACTTTTCCTACTAATTATTTATTAGTGATGCACAAATTCGTTTATTTTATATTTTCTGTAACTCGTGCTACACGCATTGTGTGCCCAAGGCACGCGTTTCATTCAGCCATGTTGTTCAATAACTCAAAGCAGTACGTGAAATCGCACGTACTTAGACACAAGAAGAGTGAGCTCGCCCACGTGAAAACACTACAAGGGAGAGAAGCCTCGCGCATGCGGATTCCCTGGCCCACACAGCATGTGACGCAAGTTCCGGGCACTGTGATTCAGCCGTTAAATATAACCCCCATGAAGAAGGCAGTATACGGTATTAACATTTAAACAGCGGCAAAAATGGCTAGATGAATAAACAAACGAACGCCGCTCGGTCTCCACCACCTGTGACGGTTAGGGCTACATGGTTTAGAGATGACGGTGCGAGCGGGCCGGCAGGGCGAACAGCCGACTACAGAGTGTGAGCACGCTTGGCGCGGGCCGAAACATCCTTGGGCGCACGTGTTCCTCGCGTGGAGCACAGCTGGCAGATGGGAGATGTGGCAGGCCCGCAGTGAAGATGGCGCCGCCGAACTGCGTACGATAGCCGCTGCGGCAAGAGGGTTTCCCTCTTCTCCCTCTTTTTTGAACATCGCCTTCTTTCGGTCACGCGCATGCGTTCCCTATACGCTGACAGAGCACACTATCGCATGTCTTCCGTTCGGCAGAATCGATGGAACTTCGTTCTGCCGCGCTCTTATTATGGATGATTGCTTAGCACCTCACCAGCACTGCTTCAAGTAAAAATGTGGTGATGAAATAGAACACATGTTTTGCTCTTTCCTTCTTTCTTTGTATATGCTTACTCACATATATGTTCTAGCGTTTTCTTGGAATTTGCGCTATACGAAATGAGTGATTATGGTAGCAAGATTTATAAAATTAAAGGACAGTATTTTCACTCATAAAATGAATACCTTTTATGGGAACACGCACACTCACGGCTTTGCCTGTATCATGTAGACACCCCAGAGAGAGAGACTAAAGGCAGGAAAACGAAGCAGACGATAGTCTGGTTTGATGCATTGATTTGATTTCCGTGGTTTTACGTCCAAAAATCACCGGGACAAACAAAGGTAGAGCGAGGAAAAAGCGCTGACTATTGATAGTCAGCGCTTGTGTGTCATCCTACCTTTATTTGTCCCTGTGAAGTGCGCGCTGTTTCTGCTTTGTGATGAACCAACTGGTCGAGACGTTTCATTCAACATTATAGAAAGAAGGTTAAAGACGCCGCGCGATGCCGCTCGGTATAACGACGCTCCCGGGAGGGCCGCAACGCAGACCAAGCGCAGGAAATACGAACTTGGGATACACCGTCGTATGTCGTGACTCGCCGTGGACATCATCGGGAACAAGAAACGCATTACTCGCCTGAGCACAACATCGCACGATGACGAAACTGCTGAAGATGGTAGCAAACGCTTACACATAAGGTACACAACTACCAGAAAATACTTTGCATTGAGGTTTTTCAGCAGGTGGTCCAACGGTTGTAGTCTTTTGAAAAAGAGACAAATAATGCAGGTAGTCATACCGCCAAGATCGTCGTGCTAGTTTTGATCACAGCGCTAAAGCATATAATCATATTTTTTTCTTAATGCTACTTTTATATCGCACTAATTCAGAAAGTGCTATGTGGTACCCGCGGCAAAGCCACATTTTATCGAAATGAAACAAACACATGGCTTGTCACTTTTTTCTATCTATATTATTTTGCTGGTTTAGGCCTCTAGTGTACTTATTGATTTACCACAGATAGAGATAAGTATTAGCAGGTGGTCTCGGGAATACACCAGGCTGCCGTTGGCTCTGATCGAAAGTAGAACAGGAAAAGACACTTGGTGGAGAGTTCTATTCCTAAAATTTGCTGACAACGTCAGCTCTTAATGGAAAGTAACATAGCTGTTCTGCAAGTGATACCAAGGAGAGCACGAATGGTCACAACGTGTAAAAGGCGTGCCAAACACACTGTTGCTAGTAGGAAGGAAGGAAGGAAGGAAGGAAGGAAGGGGAAAGCAGAAAGGCAGGGAGGTTAACCAGAAAGGCGTCCGGTTGGCTACCCTACACTGGGGGAATGGGAAGGGGGAATAGAAAGATGGGAGAGAGAGAAAGAAGGGGAATAATGAAAAAGACGTTGTAGGACAAGTCCAACTCTCCTACAACGTCTCCTTTTTAAAGGACACTAAATTTTTTAAAGGACACTAAATTCATTCCAAAACGAAACGCTCGCAATAGAACAAAGAAAAAAGGAAAAAAAAAACACACGATTGAAGCAAATTGCTTTGATATGGCGCCATTCATACGTGTTGAACTTTAGCCTTTAGTTTATATAAGTAATCAGAAATGGAAGGTACATACCTCAACTGTCAGGCCGTGTCAAAAAGGCAGCGAAGTTCGCTCTGTCTGACGCAACAGCAGTATGCGTACTCAGGAGCCTTTCTCTCTCTCTCCGTCAATATTTACCGGCACTGATCTGTCAACATTCATTTTATTTCTTCTCGTGTGCCAATATAACTTCTACGTCCATATGGGCGAAGCAACGTGCATCTTGTCAAGGACCAGCAAACTATTTACTGCACCCACTTTCTGAAGCGAAAAAAGAAACCGATGTCACTATTAGCCGTTGATTTGAGCTTGAGAAAAGCGAATACAAACATATAGGATCTGAGGCTTTGCTCTTCACAGGTGCTTTTTCAGTACGACAGTTGGGAATGTCTACTGCTCCATTCCGCGATGTTTAGTAACACGAGAAATATTTAACTCTTGTGAGGAAATGTTGGAGAGTTTGTCAGAGTCATTAGCGTAATGACAAAAATTATCTGCAGGAATTCCTTGCAACTGCACTATGACAACATGGAAACAATATATATATATATATATATATATATATATATATATATATATAATTGTTACACACACGCCGCCATGGATACGATGGCGCTGCCTAACACTCCGCGGATAATACGTACATAAATACCCAATAAAGTGGACGGAGGGACAGATCGGACGCGTCATCCGAAGGTCGTGGGTTCGGCTCCCACCGAAGGCAGGTTTGTCTTTTCGTCCACTTTAATTCCTTTCTACTTTCTCCACAATTACAATACCGCAAGTAACTTCCCCTATCACTTATCCTAGTACAAGTGCTTAATTTGCACTTGTATTCCGATGGCCGCCCTGCTCATTCGACTTAAACCTCTGAGGTAGAGGAAGGCTGGTCCTCCAGCGGAAACGTTAGGAATAGAGTTTTATCTGTTTACTTCAAATTCTTTTATATATATATATATATATATATATATAACTTAATGAGCAAACAGACAATGAAGCCTAGGAAAGCAGAGGGGAAGTTACTTGTGGTATTGTAATTGTGGAGAAAGTAGAAAGGAATTAAAGTGGACGAAAAGACAAACCTGCCTTCGGTGGGAACCGACCCCACGACCTTCGGATGTCGCGTCCGATGCTCTACCAACTGAACTACGAAGGCGGTCGTCCCCCGTACACTTTATTGTGTATTTTATGTACAGTCTGTTTCATACTTAGGGGAAATCTCGGAGCACCTTGCAACGCGACGCAACCATGTGGCCAACGGGATGAGGCCTCAGTTAAAGGCTGCACGCATAGAGCATCTGCGCCTCCGTAAGCAGCTGCCGCTGGCCGACTCCAGCGCTCGCCGCATCACGGAGGAAACGCGTTTTAAGGCGCTCCGAGATTTCCCCTAAGTATGAAATAGACTGTACGTATTATCCTGGGAGTGTTAGGCAGCGCCACTCATGGCAGAGGCGGCGTGTGTGGAACACACTTTCTTGCCAGGAGGCGTCACGTAGAACGTGAACTTGGATGAGATGGCTGCTGCCCAATAAGCCCTCGCATGCTACCTAAGGCACCAAGTGGGTTCGGTTCCCACCGAAGGCAGGTTTGTCTTTTCGTCCACTTTAATTCCTTTCTACTTTCTCCACAATTACAATACCACAAGTAACTTCCTCTATGCTTTCCTAGGCTTCATTGTCTGTTTGCTCATTAAGTTGTTTCTAACAAATAAAGAACGAGCCCTTGACCCCTTCCCTTTCGTTATTTCATAGCTTGGGCCTCGTTGCGGCAGACTTGGTGCCTTAGGTAGCATGCGAGGGCTTATTGGGCAGCAGCCATCTCATCCAAGTTCACGTTCTAGGTGACGCCTCCTGGCAAGAAAGTGTGTTCCACACACGCCGCCTTGGCCATGAGTGGCGCTGCCTAACACTCCCAGGATAATACGTACATAAAATACACAATAAAGTGGACGGGGGACGACCGCCTTCGTAGCTCAGTTGGTAGAGCATCGGACGCGACATCCGAAGGTCGTGGGTTCGGTTCCCACCGAAGGCAGGTTTGTCTTTTCGTCCACTTTAATTCCTTTCTACTTTCTCCACAATTACAATACCACAAGTAACTTCCCCTATGCTTTCCTAGGCTTCATCGTCTGTTTGGCCATTAAGTTGTGTCTCACAAATAAAGAATGAGCCCTTGACCCCTTCCCTTTCGTTATATATATATATATATATATGCCTGGACCTATGGAGGCGCGTAATTTTGTGCACAAAAGACTCCACAATACTTTACGGAAATGCGTCTTTTGGAGCGTGCAGAATAGTGCCTACGGCCTTAAAGTAAATACATATCCAATAATGTAACTTCAGTTGCTTAGTTTCTTTAGACAATTTATTTTTCCTTACGTGGGAACTATTTCGTTTTCGCAGGCAAGAAATACGCGAGATCATATGTGTTTTCGTTTTCATTGCTAGACCGTAATAGAAATTTACTATGCCCGGGACGCTTCGGCTTGGCTCAGAATGGCTTCGACTATGTATAATGCATGACGTTCTCGCGTTCCCTATGCCCAACCTTTAGTGAAAGGACCAGAGTTCGGTCCGGGCCCGTGGCTTTATAGCGGAGCCCGCAGGGAAACGCATCGGATTGCCAAGCCTGACCTGCGGCGCATCATTTAGATATATTACTACCGGGTCTGCGGGTTGGAATGGTCGTTATGCAGCCTCAATCGATGATAACTTTCGAGGCGCTTTCGAAAATCAGTAATTACTTGGTAGCAACGGTGCAGCATAGTTAACTACCTTGTGACATCTCACGTTCACAAAAAATTTAGCTTAGCAGTTTCCCTTGCGCCTTACTGAAATAATTAAGTTCAATATTTGGCAAATGAGCACAACATTTCGGCTCACATTTGCAAGAGCCCCAGCTATGCCAGCCGAAATGGTGCAGAAAGCGTTCCTTTTGCATGCGACTGAAATATTCGTAACCTGCTTTCGTCACTTGGATGTTTGTATGGTATTTCCAGCATATTTACAGCTGTGTTATTTCTAACAACGTAATAATGAAACACTTCAAAAACTTCATCACCAGTGCAGTGGTCTCTTAAAGGGGCCCTGCAACACTTTTTGAACGAAGTCAGAATTCGGTGCCGGTCAGTCGTGAAGGCTCCTGTGGCCTTGTTCGCCTATTCCACCACACGCACTGAGGGACTCGCAACTTGGTTCCCAAACACAGCTGGAAAGCACCCTCTCTTCTTTCATCGAATGACGTCACTGGGGTCACCGACTAAGTCGCCTGAGGCGGAAATAGTATTGACTGACTTCGTGATCGCGGAAAGATCATCTGCTCTGAGTTGTCTGTTCGTTTTGAATTGAACAAGTAAAGAAAATGCGTATATCTCTATTAAAGAGCAAAAAAAATATATATGTACAAGCGATGTACTTGGTGCCCCCTGTGACGCCATTTGTTGCGAGAAGAGCGGGAACTTTCCAGTAGTGTTTTCCAACGAACGACGCTTAAGATATGTACTACATCAGCTCATCGTAGCCTGCACTTCTTTTTGACAAAACCAACTGTCCGTGCACTAGCGTAAGTGTCAACCTTACGTCATACCGTAAGCCGCCATTCAGTCGCTACAGTGCTGTCGGCGCTCCTGGTTACAGCACTTTCAGCATACACGCGTCTCACGTCCTTTGCATAGACATTCATCGTATTTGTAACACTTGGCTGAAGGCCAAATATTTCGTCATTGGCAATGTTCTCGCGTACTGCTTCGCATGGCATCGATTCCCAGAACACGTGGGATCTGCGGGATTTTAACGCGAAAGCGTTTCTTGGCGAGGTTGTCGTTTGCGGGCGCCCAGCTGCCGTCCGCAAAGAGCGTCCGCAAAAGCAGTGCCCGGAAAGCACGTGACTTCTCCCACCGGAATCGACGCCGGCGCCAACACTCGCCGCAGGGGCAGTCGGTGCGCGCTCCGCTCCGCTGGGCCTACCTCCAGAGGCGTACGGCCGCGTCGCCGCGTTTCTAGGCTAGGCTGGCGAAAGTGCGCGCCCAGCTGCGTGGCGTCGCTGTAGCAACAATCGGCGCGTGAACGCGCCAGCTAGCCCATCGTTCCTCGCTGCCTGAGTGCCGAGTTCGATCTCGAATTGACGCCCACTGAGGCGATCGCGACGTCGATATGTACGTGCATCGATCTCGCATTCACCAACGACCCATACATTGTGCGAGATGTGATGTATTTTTTTTATTGATGTATGTGTCCACCTACTATTCGGATCACAAGGCCATAACAATGTCTGTGTATACCGGCCCATGTACGCCGTCACCGGAAGGGTAAGAGGGTGACGGCACCGGTGACTGCCTAATGACACCACTCACAACGCCGCTGCGGTCGTACTACTTCGATATGCCCTAGACCTGCCTCTGACATATCTTCATATACTGTCCGGACGACGAAGTAGAAGACGCCGTGTTAAGTATCGACACCACTTTGATAGCATTAAATCATGTGAATAAACACAATCCGGCTTCTAACACTGCTTCATTCTTTATTACACAACTCGGCAACACCAGTTTGCAGCACTCCTCCGCAACAACAACCTAGCCAAACGAGACGCTTTCGCGCTCTCATCTCATGAGAATATGCTTATGGATTGTCGAACTTTTCTTAAAGATGAATCCTAATGAACTCACACAAGTTGTTTGTTCTTTTAAACTTTATTTCTATGACGGTGGGCACTTTTCATTACAAAAGCACCCGTATCGTGTGCTTTCCTCCGTCCTGTGTTGCGCTATTTTCAAAATGAATCCTAACCAACCTGCCCAACTGTCCATTGTTTTATACTTTATTTGCATTACAGTGGACTCTTGTCATGTATATCCCTCTGTTGAAGAATTGCAGCGCCACTTTTGAGCGGTCCTTTGGTGTAATTAGGGTTTCTATTAACAGGAGCGTCCCCACGCGGGGTTGAATTGTTTTCCCGTCGCAGCTTTCTGCTCTGTTGGTGCGATAACGGCGCAGTTTCGGCGCATTCTCTAGCCCATAGCGCCTGGTGGCTCTCTCCGCGCAGTTCAAATGCACAGAATCAGTGTTGACACACTGCTTACAGCCAAGGCTACAATGGCACCACACATCAATGCTGCTGCATTAAGCACCACTGAAACGCACTACCAATCGCGGGCAAACGTCCTGTATGTTGCTGCGTTGGGTGGCGACAGACACACCAGTAAGGAGCACAACGCACTCGCACTTGCCAAGCGCATCCCAAGAATGACCGCATGGCAACAAGATGACCAAGTAGCAACACACTAGGCTTCTACAGAGACTTCCGAGTCAGATAAGCACGCTCGAATACCTTAAGCTAAGCAGCTCGCCAAAAGGACGCTGCACGCCAAACGAAGGGCAAGGTTGCGGTCCTCAAGTTGTATACTTTACGCAGCACTGAACCGCTTGTTCGTGAATGACTTCATAGAAAGAAATTTGACTACACGCCTTTAAAAAAAAAAGTCTACCGAAAGCCTTCATGCTAAGTAGATAAACTAATCTAATAAATTGTTTTGGAATAGGAATTATATACCTTGAGCAATAACGACAGCATTTTGAAACGGTATATCGTAGGACAAGCATAGTCAGAGTTCAAAAAATTTCATGCGGGCTTTTTGTGCTTAAGCGTTCGCTGCAACATTGCTTGGATGTAAAATTAGGAATTTGTGAGAGTATCAAAGTATCTTAAGGCACGTGCAAATGAATAGTGCGGTGGCGTCTTGTATATACACTCTTAGCACGGTAACCTTTAGTTTATTTTATAGGTGCACAAAAATGTGAAAATATGCTACTTTATAAAGGTTAAAAGCACTTTAACCTTTATAAAGGAGCATATTTTCACATTTTTGTGTACCTATAAAATAAACTAAACGTTACCGTGCTAAGAGTGTATATTCCAAATAATTGTTGTCCGAGTATCTTTTATAGTACTCCGACACAAGTGCCAGGTACCCTTGACCACTGCAGCCCTGCCTAGACTGCGTGCTCTGCTCATAGGCACTATAAACATTTTATCAACGAGGCTTTTGTGCAAGATCTTACTTGCTATGCCTAAACATACGCAGCAAAATCGATCATACAATACTTAAACGCAGACAACTGCTTCCAGCGGTTATATATAACTGATATAAAAACACGTGCTCTAAAAGAATTTACTTTTACGCACGCAGACGCATATAAGTGGTAATAAATAAAATTTAACGAGTTCATTTATACACGCACGTACAGAAATTAGACAGGATAGGAAGGAACATGTGAAATGTTCAGAAGGGAAAGCCAGTCTTTGTAGTGATGCTGTCATCCGTTAGCACTACACACGGCGCTTATTTCATTTTGACTTCTTCCTAATTCACGTCTTCGTTGTAAGTGAAGGGTGTTGCTATGGCGCAGGGCGCGGTTGTTCGTTGGATCTTTTTGGAGAACTTCTTAAATGTCCTACTAGAAGTCTGACAACTTGTTTTCTGACGGGCCTCACCTGTTCCGCTGCAATTTTCTCACTTCTTTTGTCACTCAAATATGCTTCTAGTTGAGACAGTGACCTTGCGGCTCTTACATGTTGTACTCAAACCATCCCTGAGGCGCCTGGCTGGCACGCCTGCCAAATTACAATATCACAAGCCTCAGGCGCACTTTTCTCGCTAAATTTCATTTGTTGTCTTGGTCCTCTAGAGCGCGTGTCTGTGCGTGTGTGTGTTGCCAAATCTCGGAAGCACAAATGCAAACATAAGTACCATTAAATAGCAGTTAGGACTAATCTAAGCTGTTCCTGCTGCAAGGACACTCGAACTGGGCACGCGTTAAAATAAGTTTACAGAAAGCAAATCTTGATTGATTCGCGGGGTTTAACGTCCCAAAACCAGCTCTGATTATGAGAGACGCCATAGTGGAGGTCTCCAGAAATTTCGAACACCTGGGGTTCTTTAACGTGCACTGAAATCGCACAGCACAGGGGCCTCAACATTTCGCCTCAATCGAAATGCAGCCGCCGCGGCCGGTATTCGATCCCGCTACCTTCGGATCTGCAGCCGAGTGCCATAACAACCAGATAGAAAGCAAATCTTGACGGTATCTTTCGTACATTCGAACTGTGTAAAAAAAAAAATGCGCTGTTGACACTCGGTTCGTGTTTATCGTGCTGCGTTCGAAGACCGTTGCGAAGGAGCAGATGAGAAAGAAAACCTAATACAGCTTAGATGCTTTTTCTGGCACGAAAGAGGCTACATCATTAAATGTCCATGATGTTTACTCCTGAAGTTGGTATTATTCTGAGGCAATCTGAAGAAAGAGTGGGTTGAAACTTTCGAAGTCTCTTTCGTGGAGGGCAAAGACAGAAGTACGCAGAAAAAGTAAGCTATCTCCTTAGCTCACTATATAATGCTCGTACCCTAAAGCCTCACAGAAGCAATAGGAGTTCGCCATTAAGTTTGAGTTTATTCAACCACGTGGTACTTGAGACTACACGTACGCGTGGCCACGCTTTCAAAATATCACCAGCGACTTGAAAAACAAGTATCCCGGTAATAATTTTTACTTTTACGTAGGCCTTATTTCAATAGAATCGTTCCTGCCCTGCATAACAGCGAAGCTTAACGCTAAGCCCTTGGGCAAATATTTGCACTTAGCGAAGAAACGCTGATATACGCGGATATTGACACAACGAGTGGACGGGTGTCGTATTCTTCTAATTCTTCCTTTTTATATTTCTTCCTTTGTTTATTCACTAACAAGGCCCGCGAGTTTGTCACCACCTTCATTATAAAGGCGGTGACTGTGAAACTGTGACTGTGACGGGAATTAATTATAAAAGTTTAATACACATTAGCTTTAAAGAACCATGGTGCGTGGTTACGGCATGCTGCCTGAAAAAAATGTTTGCCTCGCCGAGTAGCACAACCATAACCATCATACACCAACGAATGAAAATAAAAGATTTCCGAACAAAATTAGAGCTAAGGAAACCTGAAAGACGGTTTACAGTTATAAATACTTCAATGTTTCGTTAGCTGTGCAGGGTATATATACACCAGGTTATGAGGCGATACACGAATTGAGACAAGGGAAGCAGAACCGCGGGCGTCGCGATGCTCGCGAAGCGCAATGACGCCTGCCAGGTGCCACCGCAGCCGTCACGCCCACTGATTGCAGGTTCGGCTTTGGATTTAACGGGCACGGCCCAGATCGAGTGCATGGTAGTAGCCTTCCCCTTCCCCTTCGTCGGCAACGCCCGTTACGCCGGGTGATTCATGCCTTTTTATCCGCAAATAGGAGGCGCACTGAATCCAGCTGACCCGATATTGGGCGCAAGGCAATATACATGTGTACAGGCTAAGTAAGAAACCATCTCATCGGCTCTTCACAGTAGCTGTTATAATGAGAACAGCTTACTCAAAAAGGGCGCTCTGGTGAGAGGCTCTCGAGCGCGGCGGAAAAGGGCTTTTTATTGCGGGCAGTTTCCTAGCCACCCTAGCACCGCCCCGCCACGGTGGTCTAACGGCGATGGTACTCGGCTGCTGATCCGAGGGTCGCGGGATCGAATCCCGGCTGCGGCGGCTGCATTTCGATGGAGGCGAAATGTTGAGGCCCGTGTGCTGTGCGATGTCAGAGCACGTTAAAGAACCCCAGGTGGTCAAAATTTCCGGAGCCCTCCACTACGGCGTCTCTCATAATCAGAGCTGGTTTTGGGACGTTAAAACCCCACACAACAACAACAACAATCTTCTTTAGCGCTTCTTCAGCAGCTTATCAAGACCGAGAGGTATATTTCACTTGCCTCTTACCTACGTGACCCTCTTCGCGCGCCCCGTTGCCTTGCCTTAGTTTTAGATGTGAAGCAGCTTATGGTCGAGCCTGTTCCGTCCCTGCGCCGTCCACACCCCCACTGCGCATGCGCAACAGCTGGACCAAGCTGGCAAGGAACGAGAATGCGCCCTCGCCCGCGAGAGACAACGCTGACGCAGGCAGCGTCTGCTAGCGAGTTTCTTGATCGAAAAACCGACTGCGCCCGCTCACCGGCCACCCCGCATATACAGGCACTGGATATTGACCTGCAATGTAGTGCCGGTGGGAGATTTCTCTTGTGCGTAGTTGAACCATAAGGATTCGCAGCGCGCGCTTTAAGTAATCCGGAACTCGGAACGATCTACGATGTGGGAGCGCAGGAACCTCATAAAGACCAGGAGCATAAATGACAACGCGTCTGAAAATATAAGCACACGTTGTCACTCCTTTACATGCATGAGTGCGCAATGTCACGGGTGATTTACGGTAGCACCGAACGATCCCCAGTGCTTCGCCCACTCGTCATGGTTCACTTCGTGGAGATGCGTGATTTTTTTGTTTTTCTGTTTTTTTGCGGTTAACGAAGGTCTCCAAAAAATTAACTCCATCTTCCCAAAGGGAACCCTGATGGGATGCGAAGCAGCAGCGTTGCGCGCGGGTGGCGTCACGGGTTTAACGGCGCTAACGCGGGTGCTTCGCATCCCATCAGGGTTCCCCTTGGGAAGATGGTGTTAATTTTTTGCGCGTGAACCGACGAGTCGGCGGTGTAGCGAGCGGCGGTCGCGGTAGCGGAGCGAGCGGGGGTAGCGGCAAGTGTTGCGGGCGAACGGACGAGGCGGCAGCTGCGGCGCTGCGGCGAGCGAGCGGCAGGCGAGGGAGAGAGTGACGTCAGCGCGCACTGCGAGGGGAGCGTGACGTCAACGCGCAGCTGCGGCGTGACCTACTTGGCACCGCTCCAACACCTGCGGCGAGGGGAGCGCGTTGCGGCGCGTTCGTACGGACGCACGGAGGGACAGCGTTACACGGGCTAGTCAAAGAGCTGCTTCGCATCTAAAAAATGCGAGTTGCCTTCCCGGTATTTTGTACAGAAAGTACCGCTTGATTTATGCCTTTATCATAATCTCCAGAAAATGTTGCAGCGCCCATAGCAAGCGTTTTGCCTTTCAGTTGTGTTGCTATGGTCGGTACAACGGATTCCCATGCTTTGCATAAATTCCTGTTTTGAAAGTGCGGGCACATAGCCTAGTGGTTATGACGACTGCCTTCGGTCCCTGCTGCAAATCCTGTCTCGAAAATTTAGTTTGTTTTATAGCTTTATTGTTCCCTGCATCGCGACGACTACTACTATTGCTGTACTACACTATACTACGGCACCACTACTCCTATTACTATACTACGGCACACGGTAGTTTGAAAGGGCTTCGCGGTAAATATTGCATAGCCTGATCACGCGGCGTGGCGTCACTCACTCGCGCTCTGGCCATCAGGCGGCTCAAAACCACGCGGCCAAAGTAATGACCTTGCGAGAAAGGGAGTAGTAAAGCTTTCGCTGTAACAGTGCTGTGGCTGTACATTTTCGGGAATGAGGTAGGACTACGTGCCGCGGAAATACCACAGATTCAAGCAAGGAAAAAAAAAATCACCTGCTCCCTGGGCTTCTCGACATTCCGGTGCCTCCTCCTCACAGTGCTCCGTGAGCCGGCATCTGCCAGTGGCGTCATCACTGTAAAAGCTGTTGACTAGTTCAATCTACATGTGACTTTCGCATCGTCTGTTAGCGCGGTTCCGGGCAGGAACATGTGTTCTCCTCCGTGTTGCGCTGCTTGTCTGTCGTACATATGTGTGCTGCGTGCTTTAGTTTGCAATTCGCAGTGGAAGAGCGTGCAACTGCGTACAGAAACGAATGCTCGAGGGGGCAGTCGCCGTCCTGACGAAGACAAGTCCACTTGTCGAAACGTTGGCTCCAGCGACATTCCCTGTTCTACATCGTTTTAAGCGATCTGTTCATCCATTCAAGCCTCCATCTTCCCCTGAGCTTCTCTTCTAATTTGGATCAGGACATGTGGTGTTTCATACTTTTAAACTGATTCTTTTGGTAGTGCGCTGAAAGAGAGAATAAACCTACTAATTTAATTTCTGCAAACAAACATATAAACACGAAAACAAAGCAAGACAAAAGCTCAGTGGAAGGAGAAAGAAGGAGATAACAGACAAAAGCTGCGATGAAACAAAACAAAAATAATGCTTTTTTCTGTTCTTATTTCTTAATTACGTCCCGTCAGTCGGTAGCTTGCGCTTGGCTGTTATTGTGCGAAAGTGCCGCGTGGCCTTCGCTCTTTCTAAGATTTTCAATTCCAGCTCAATTTCCCATTACGAGGTAGCGGCGTGGGAACAGCCCGACAAGACGCCCTACCTTTTTCTTGCCAGTTTTCTGTGTATTAGATCGTATTCTTTGTTGAAATTTCGGGCAATTCTTTGCCGGCAGAAATGGGAGAGCGAAGTGTGAGCACAGTGAAGCTGGGTTTTGTTGACTCAATCACGACAGATCTGTCGCCGAGTTCCGTTGGGTTGAACAGCACGAAGCCCCGCACAAATAGCGATGCGTCCAAGCGTCGTGTTTTCGCTCGGTTTATCAGACATTTCACAAGGGACCAACGGAAACGTCAGCGAGTGGAGCTGGGGGGCTACAAGAAAAAGAAAACAATGCTGGGCCACGTGTCGCAATTTTATACTGCGACCCCCCCCCCCCCCCCTTCCGTATTTATTTTTTCCCTGTCTATGGCGAATCAATTCAGACGACAAAATTAGCCGATTTCCATGGCGAGCATTCGGTGTTTAATCTTACATGCTCCGGCCAGTACTTGACAGGCGTGACTCGCCCCCCGTCCTTCCGCTCTTTAGCATTCAAGGGAGTCCGTCCACTCAACTTTCCACGCCCTTTGCAGAAGAGTTTACTGCATATTTGCGATAGTTCGTTGCAGTTCTTTAGAAACATGGCGTCATGTTCAGTTAAGAGCCAGCACTGAGTTCAGCTCGGTCGAGTGTAGGACCAACTTCGAAACGAGGCCTATTTAAGAACATGGTGGTCGGATCTTTTTAGGCTCGCAATGATGTGGCACCCCTGGCGCAGCGAGTCAAGCGAACAGATGAGACAAAAACCGCAGGACAGTGACAGCGTAAGCTGGAGGAGCGACCTTCTTAGATGTCTTTTTAAACGCTTGAGGAAACTAGTGCAAGTAGAGGTGGTAGGTATCCCCTGCTCCATAACGCTTATCATTGGGGGGAAGTACCCACTTCGCCATAAGTAGGGAAGTACCCACTACGCCATAATTACTGCGGTATTGTGACGTACAATCTGTATAACTGCATATCTTGGAGAGTCTCTTGACGTCGTTTTCCCGAGAACGAACCGAACTCTCGGCCCGGCGTCGACGGCGAGCTGCGTTTTGGCTTCTCTCTGCCGCTCTCTGTTGTGCCCGACGTTGCCTTGCTGCATCCGCGTGCGTACGGCTCTGCGATTCGCTTCTTCAGCAGAGGTACGCACCTTACGAGGAGGCGCCATCAGGAATATCGAAGAGCCAAGTCAGGTTGCTGTCGGGGCTGCGCACGTCGCCTGCCGCGTGATGCATGCCACAATATAACAATAGTTGTTCAAAGGGCAGCGCTTCATAATATTGATGACGGAAATGTTGAAGAAGATGGTTTCATAATGATGATGTGGATGATGCCTCTTTAATGGGTTCAGAGCTATAAACCATGCAGCCCTGTGTTTTTTCAAACGATTCCTCGAACTCGTTATGCAATCCACTTTCCCCGACGTGTAGTGGCACATTATTATTCTGCCACGTGACATTACATCTGTAAATGAGATTCCTCGGCAGACGTTATACGTGTTTAGGTCTTTTAGCGAAGATTTTTCAAGCACAGGCGTGGCTCAGTGATAGAATGCTCGGCTGCCACGCAGAGGGTGTGGGTTCGAATCCTCCTGGGTGCTGGTTATTTTTTCTTCTAAAATAAAATTTGCGCGATAGCGTTTACGGACACCGGCGGCGGCGGCGGACAACTACGGCGCCAAAAACGGCCCTTGTTGTGATCTCATGCCAGCTTACGCTGTAAAGTCTGGCGAGTGAACTGCTTTAACCGAAGGAACGACAAACGACAGTTTCGGCAGACACCCGGGTATGCGCGCAGCTGTATGCCAATTGTTCGCCGTTGGTAAACGGAGACTGATTTCATAGCCACGCTTATCGTAGGCCGCAGGCCTTGATTGATGTCATACGTGTGCAATGTGGAGGTTGGAAGCACTTTCAAGACGACAAATGCGACACTCTACCGAGGTGAGGCTTGTGATGTCTTTGGTCTTTGATTTTTTGTTACATTCGGCCTCTTCTTTCTTGTGCCGTTTGTGTACATCCCGCTCCCTTCATATGGCAAGGGAATTGCAGTAAACAGTTATTGTTAGTGAATAGAGCGTCTGTCGTTTTTGCAAAGTCTCATTTGAATCTCTGTTTGATTCCATTCCAATGGCGCCTCACATTATCCAGCGAGGATACCTTTGGCTTTATGAGGATTTACACATTTCGCATCTGCGATGTTCATAAGCGGGTTTCGTACGAGGCAGTCGGTTAGGAGAAGGGAACGCTTCTCTATTTACAGCATTATGAACCGGATAGCGATGAGGCACGCCTTATTCTCGAAAAAAAAAGAAAGCGTAATGGTCACAAACATTGACATTTATAGGAAGGCATTGACTCTGAAATGAATGAATGAATGAAGATAGAGGGGAATTTGGTAGGAAAAGGGATGAAAGTCGCGGTGCCCATACGTGGACCGCTAGGTTCAGCGCCCAACAGGCGTCGAGAGCCCGATGGACTCGTTCGAGGCTTTCCCTTTGATCCCCCTTCTCTCGGCAGGGTGTCGCATTTGTCCTCTTGAAAGTGCTTCCAACCTCCACATTGCACACATATGACATTAATCGAAGCCCGCAATCTACGACAAGCGTCCACTGAGAAAGCTTGAAGTTTGGAAATCAGCTTCTTTACCGATCAGAGCACACTGTGTTGCGGAGTCGGAGGAGTTAAGGGTAAAGTTCAGACATCTCGGCAGAGAAAAAGAAAATGCTATTTAAAACATTTGACTAATAGAATGTGACCGCGTCAACATCATGGAACTCCGCGCACAAAGTGAGAGGAACGAAGTGAAAACCACTAGGTACACCGACAGAGTGGATAAAATTTTGCCATTTGGTTCTTTGCCATCTCGAACTAATGTTGTGGGCGACGATCGGTTCAGCAAGACATCAGAGGGAGGGCTAGAATCCAGCAGGCCACAAGAAAGGATGACGAAGAAAAGGGATTACCAGCATTGTCTTGTCGATATGTGTGGCGTGCTCTTGAATACGCTGTACAATTTGATAAAATTTTCACGAACAGTTCGCATTGAAAAATGATCATGTGGGTGAAGGTAACTGGCATCTAATTATTCGTCCAATTTACTGGATTATGTATGCTGCAAGCGAGACATATTTCACCATTCAATGCAATGCCCATGTGACGTAAATAACAATAATTGCTGGAGGTGAAATTTTGAGGCCCGTGTACTGTGCGATGTCAGTGCACGTTAAAGAACCCCAGGTGATCGAAATTTTCGGAGCCCTCCACTACGGCGTCTCTCATAATCATAACGTTGTTTTGGGACGTAAAGCCCCAGAAATGAATACATAATAACTGCTGGCGTTTCACTGCCAAAAATATAATACGTTTCACGCCGTAGCTCCAGATTAATTTTGACCACATGTGCTTCTTGAATACGCACTGAAAAATAATAAATTACCCGGACTTTTTTTTTTCTTTTTACGTTTCGCCTCCATCCACATGAAGCCGCCATGACCGGGAATCCAACCAGCGGCCTCGAGCTAAGCAAGCCAACATCCTAGCCGCCAACGTACCATGGCAGGTTGTGTAACATAATGTGCGGCGTTCAGTCACATTCGCCATTTCGCGCCATGAACCCTTCTGTCCCGGCCTTGCTGCGGCAGCGATTATGCGTCCCATCGTAGGTTGAGCAAAGCACCCGCCTATCAGAATCGGCTTGTGGCAAGAGCCAAGGGTGAAGGCACGTAGCTTCGGTTTGTGCCATAGTTTACACCACAGAGGGACGGAACGGACTACCATGCATGGCGCACCGCTTGCCTTATTAGGTAATTGAAACGAATAACTTGAAACCAATTGTAATGGTTCACGCGATTATCGTATAATGCTGAAACACGTCCGGAGACCAAGGTCATTAATCTTTACAAATGTGAATGGGGTGCCTTCAGAAACACAAAGGGATGGGTATACCACCTGCACCCCCACCCACTTCCTCATACTCGCCCCTTTGCTCTTCGGGGGTTGTGCAAGGAAATCTTTGCAAAAGATCTAGGCGATTACTCCAACTTTAAAGTCTGAACTTTCTCCGTAAAATTTGTGTCGCGGAAGTGAATTGCGGCAAATGGTGCAATTAAAGAACGAATAGATTTGGTGGTCCTTGTATATACATGATTTTTTCCTGGGTACATGCTGATTGCTATGCGCTCATTTTATTCAAGTATAATGTGTACATTTTTTTTCCAGTGCTCTGTGTAGAAATAAGGCACTCTGACAGACCGTTCTTAGTCTCGTTTTCAGGAGGATCATTAGATCATATTTCGTTCTCCAAGAGTTTTCCTCACATGAGTTGCGCGGTCTCCTATAACAACAAACTCGGGACTTGCGGCTCAGCACTCGGGTCGTTACTCTGTACGCGTAGGAGAACCTCACTAGCGATCAAATGCATAAACATTGAAGGGAATGAATGAAGCACCTCCGGCTATGGTATCAAATGTCCATGTTAATGAAGCGCATTGCCTCCCAAAAACACCACACCGGAATGTGTACAAAAAAGAACTCTCTGAATGCGATGTCTCGCGTGTTTTATGTGGGCGAAACGACGTTTTCTTAGGAGGAGGGAGGGACTTTTATGCTTGAAGGCTTAAGATGAGGCTGTATCTTTAAGAAGTTGCTGGGGTCCTGCTTAATTTTAAAACGTTATGTTTACAAAGCGTGTTTGTTTTAATTTATTCACTTTTGGGAATAAAGCTCTTTGTATATTTTTGTTTCTGCGTCTAATATCTTTGTGCTCCTTCTCCCCAGTCGCTCCGCGACTGACGCTTCAAACGTTCAAACTCATACCTTTATTTCAATTTTTTCGTAGCCAGTTTGGTACAAGGCGTCCTACCTGAGGTCGTTTCATGTGTCGCAGACACACGATTTTCACTGAGCGACGAAACGATTTCGTTTATTTTTTCCCAAAAATAACCGCAATCGCGCTCACTGCAGCGGTCAGCAAAGAGCGACCAACGTGTAGGAATTCTGTCGCCCTGTTTTCAGCTATCGAGACGGTAGCTGTCACGGGGACATGGATTCCCGAAGCTGGTGCGTACCATTATTGGAGCTACAGATGAACAGAGAAAGTAAAAATTCGTACTTCAGACCACATTCCTCCATTTCAATAGACGTTTCTTCATTAGGTGGGCGATGGAGGGCGTTCTTATGGCGCTTAACAACTACAAATTGTGAACGCGTTAAGCTGGTGAGCGGAACTACGCAGTATGGCTTTGCGTTGTGCCCACGCGCGTGCCACTGACTGTAGATGTTCCCAACCCCAAAGGACCATTGTTTTTTTTCCTTGTTGCCTACGTGTTGCCTAAGCGTTCTTTTTTTGTTCGGCGTTAGCTTTGGGTGCCCATACACTCTTAGCACGGTAACCTTTAGTTTGTTTTATAGGTACACAAAAATGTGAAAATATGCTCCTTTACTAAAGGTTAAAGCACTTCAACTTTTATAAAGGAGCATATTTTCACATTTTTGTATACCTATAAAATAAACTAAAGGTTACACTGCTAAGAGTGTACACGCAGTACGTTTTGCAAGAAGACACGTAGCGAGTTGCAAATACGGTGAGCTACAAGTAAGGCGAACTGAGTTTCACGAAAGGACGTGAGCTCCCGACGTCATCGTAACTTTCCGAATTGTAGCGCACACGCTATTCGCAACACAGTGTCACCGTCGTTAATGAGCGTGCGCTTTGCTACACTCTTAGCACAGTAACCTTTAGTTTATTCTGAAGGTACACAAAAATGTGAAAATATGCTCCTTTATAAAGGTTAAAGTGCTTTAACCTTTTATAAAGGAGCATATTTTCACATTTTTGTGTACCTATAAAATAAACTAAAGGTTACCGTGCTAAGAGTGTATGATAGCGTGCAACTCACACACGGAAGCGCCACTGACTTTACGTGGGCACCGCCATCACTATACAGCAGGTTTATTTACTATAGGTATCGTGCGCCATAGCCCAGTGGTAGAGCGCTTGCTTGGCAATTCCGTAGCCCCCTCCCCCTTGCCCACCGCTTGATAGGTTGCCTTCGGAGGTTACACCCCGCTCGTGAGTGTCTGTGGGCTTGTTAAGTCTGCATTTCAATGTCTATCTTCGTCAAACTGTACGGCTTTCTCTAATGATATGTTAGATGCGTATTTTAGTTGGTCCTTGACTGACATAGGCTGCACAAAATTCAAACGCTTGTGACGCATACCCACATAACACGGGCCAAGCACTACGGGCATGAGCCTCACGTGAATGCACTAACCTTTAATCGTGACGTACGTGACGAGTATATCATGTTAGCGATGTAAGGAAAAAAACACTGATGTTCATCATTCATGTATACCCCCACCATCCAAATTTTGGAGTATGCCACGTGAACGAAACTGAAGTGACCACGTTCCCGTACGCAGAGCAGCCAAGCAAAAGCCGTTTATTGCAAGGGACGTGTGCAATATATAGCGCACAGAAGAAAAGAGGGAAAGGGAAGCAAGTGATAAGTAAGTGCGCACGGCATTCATCGGCACGTGCGATGCACGACGATATAACAGAAACGACTAGGGGATCACCGAGACTTGGACGGCTAGACAGACAGACAGACAGACAGACACGGTCGAAGTGCCTTAAGTTCGTCAAGAAGCCCCGCCACGGTGGTCTAGTGGCTAAGGTACTCGGCTGCTGATCCGAGGGTCGCGGGATCGAATCCCGGCCGCGGCGGCTGCATTTCGATGGAGGCGAAATGTTGAGGCCCGTGTGCTGTGCGATGTCAGTGCACGTTAAAGAACCCCAGGTGGTCGAAATTTCCGGAGCCCTCCACTACGGCGTCTCTCATAATCAGAACTGGTTTTGGGACGTAAAACCCCAGAAAACAACAACAAAGTTCGTCAAGAAATGCTTCGCATTTGATAGGGTAGTGTAAGCGAACCGGAGGCCACATTCACGCAACGCATTCGATAATCAGTGTTAGTGCGAAACTTATCAGCAAATGTCGATGTACAGGCGGTATCGCTCATACGTCGGGGCCGTTACAATCACTCGATGGCCGGCCGGCAAAATAAACATATAAAGGTTGTAGTATGGCTGAGTAGATGGGTTGCTTGCACGTGATGTCCTGCATGGCTAATACCCGCATGGCTAAATCCCGCGTGGCTAATACCCGCACTGGATGTGCAGGTATAAGACACATGTGATAGAATGTTAACCTGTACAGTTTCTGCGAAGCAATATTCTCGTGATATTCGACTGCCAGAGGCTCCGGGTTCGACTACCGAAGGCCTTGGCTTTTCACATTTACGTCTCACAAAATGTAGCTATATATTCCTGGTACTTCTTGCGCGCCCTTTGTGCCTCAAAACTACAAGTGTCCGCCGATTCTCGCTAGGTTGATCGTTTTACAACCGCGCACACAGACGCAAACGGGAAAGTTTACGATTTACCACCTTACCACTCGGTCGCTCTGCCCATACAATGGAAGTTCCAAATTTCTCCACGATATCGCATGCTCCTGTCGCATCGCCTTCAGATGAGAGAGCGAAAGAGAGGGAGAAAGAAATAACGTTCATTTTCGGAATTGTGCACCAAGATGTGCCTGGTATCAACCTAAAGTGGAAGGACTCCTTGGTCGAGTTACCCTCCTGCTTCCACTGCCTTCTTGGCCCTAGCGATGAATTGTCGCGTGCCTCTCAGGTCCACGAGGGTGAACTTGGCCAGCCACGTTTTGCATGGTGGTAACGTGCTGCCTTGCCCCATTGGAAACCCGGGTTCTAGCCCTACACCCCCACCCCCCTCCCCTAACGCGTAGTAAGTTACCTTCGGTAGCTTTTATGTGTTTGTCTACATACTGTGTACCTTTTCGAGGCAGCGAGATGATCTTCAATGAACAGTGGTTAGACATAGCTTGCGGTGCTCTTAAAGCAAGCCACTCCAAATGAATGCAAGCAATCTATTCCCAGGCGGTAACGTACAGATTGGGCGAAATAAAGTGACGCTATGCTTAATATAAAGAAAAAAGAAGGAAAACTTAGTATTTGGTAAATTAAATACGTTTTAAGATTGAAAATGCGTTATTATGGTGGGTAAGGTAATAATACAGTACACGGTGGTTTGAAGAAGTACTGTCATACGAATGCGTAGTGATCAGGGCCCGTGAACGTGATGTCCTGTGGTGGGGAGGAGGCATGGCATGGCGGCCTCTCTCCGCGTGCTACGTAAGCTTAAATTTATCCGTCCGCGAGGGGAATTACAGATTGCTGCAATGGGGGTAAGAATTAAAAAAAAGAAAAGAAGAGAAGTTGTACAGACAGAGACGATGTCTGAGGAATAGGGGAAAAGGATCGTAATGCTGCCTCCAGAGATTAAAAGGGAGGGGGCGTGAAGAAACAGGAGAGATGAAGGAAAAACGAAAAGAAAAAAAGAAGCACAGTTGTGCTAGGTGCGGGAGGTAGACGAGAGGGGTCAGGGCCTGGCTTGCGGAGAAAAAAAAAGGGAGCCGAGAAGCATCGGTCGGTTTAAAACGAACCCCTCACCTGGCAGGTACGCGGCAGACGTGGAGCGACGGCAGATGGGTGACAGGGTCACTGGAGCGTAGGCGACAGCAGGGGACTGGGGGAGTGCGAATGAGAAGAGCCGGTAGGCACCGGCAAGTAACAAAGGAAAAAAAAAAGCGTGGGGGGGGGCTGAGCAGAGAGAGATTACCAGAGGCGAATAACGAAGAAACAAAGAAAAGTGGCCGACAAGAGAGTCAGAACGTAACGGCGAGGAGGGCGTTGTTTGGCGTGGCTCGTGGCGCATCTCGCAGTATTCTGCGGCGGCGTGCTTCCATCGCGTGGCGTCGGACGCGTGCCAAGCCCGGCGACTACCGCGGGAGCGTCCCATTCATTACGCTGCCGATGCAAGCACGCCGTCGTCGCGCTTCATTGGTCCGCGGTGCTCACTCCTGACTCCTGCTCGTTGCCACTGTGAATTTTTTGTGTCTTCGGGCAGGTCAAAGGGCATTACTTTTAGTTGCTGCCGTGTACCGCTATGCGGACGATGGCACGTGTGGCGCCGCTGGCGTGCTTGCCTCTACTTCCGGTGTGTTCGCATTGTGCCGTTGTTGTCTGGTACGAGCGTACGCTTGGGAAGGGAATCCGAGAGCGAGTGCGAGCACTGTTTGTGTGCAGCTTTTCCGCGACGGTATTTACTTCCCTTTGTGTTCGGACATGTTGCAAGGCAACGTTATATCCTGCTGAATATGACCATGCCTTATTCAGTTATATGACTTTTTCATTTCCGCATTTGGTTTATAAGTTTCACCCTGAGGAAAGCGGCGCGCACTGTCTGGGCGAAGGTGCATAGAAAAGAGACAGCGAGAGAGTAGTACTCTGTGCAGTGGCCAGAAACAAAGGTTTGCGAATGCGACCCTGGCTTTTTCACCCCGCATGCGCGCACACTCACTATATATATATATATATATATATATATATATATATATATATATATATATATATATATATATATATATATATATATATATATATATATATATATATATATATATATATATATATATTCCCCAACGCCTCCCTTGATCGGAATTTTGCTGATCCTCTCGTGCGGAGCAGGGTAGCTGTGAGATTTTGTAGATATTGCTTAGGGCTTGAACGCATACCTCAGGTAGTCCTTGTCGACGTAAATGCTCTAGAACTGCTGGCATTTCCATTGCGTCAAACGGTTTCTTGTGTTCTGTAAAAGCTACACAAAGAGATTTGTTATACTCGGCAAATGCTTAAGTTATTATACGGGTAGCATGACTGTGATTTATTATCTAGTGTTTCCCTGCCCTAGGAGAAATTACTTTCGTGAATAATGTGTAGGCTGATTAGTCCTAATTATTTAGATCCTTTAGGTCACATTTATTGTGTATTAGGATACTACAGGCACTTTTCCAGCTGTGTGGGGCATTAGATGTCCTGAAATATTTCGTGAAGAGTGACGCTATAGTCCTTGAAATATAAATACTTCTCCGTGATCAAGTTGACTGTTATCCCATCTCTGCCTGTTGCTTTCCGCGGTACATGAATTCTATGGCCTTTATTACCTCGTCGGTAGTTACACACGGAACCCGAGTGTTCTCCACCGCTGTGATTTCGACTAATGTTGAATGCTCTATTTGAGAGCTCTACAGTGCTGAGGAGAAATCTTCTGCTACCTTCACTATTCCCTTAAAGTGGTGATAACGTTTCTTTGCTTAGTCTTTAATGCATGTATTCTCTTCTGTCCTAAACATAGTTTCACTTTGGCCGATTTAATGCTGGTACATTTCTCTACTGCCATTTCTACTTTTAGCATTCAAGTTTCTTGCGTCTTTCTGCCTACTTTTACTGATCAAGTTTTATAGCACTACAAACTCTATTTTTTTTTCCTTTTGTGGAAGTCACTTTTATTAGTCACGTTTCTTCGTCAAATATTTAGCAGTCTGGGACAGTTTGCTTACATCTTGCCTCTTTGCTTTACCCCCGACTTCCATCGCTGTTTCGGAGGTCACTTTCGTTATTGTTTAGTTTATTAGTAAGACACGCTGTTGGGAGTTGGTTCACTGCAATTTAAAAAAAAAAAGGAGCCAGAACGGAAGTAGAAAGGAAAATTGAAGAAGACGGAATAGAGGCTGGACTACCAACTGTTTATCGGACAGATCAAGGCTCTTATTTATACAGGGCACTAAATCACATGACCTTCGCACTATCGCCATCACCACAACCAACCATCATGAAAAGATTTGGAAAAGGGAACTGGATCCAATTTGGTCCTTCACTGCAAACAGTGCAAATGTGAGCCGGAGCTTGATCGCACCAAGATTCTGGGCAGAAGTGGGGATGAACTGGCGCGTGAAGTGTTTTAGGCCTTTCTTATTGCTAAGAAAGGTGATGCATGTTGCAGCGAATGTTCTGTGGCCCTACGTAAGAAGGAATTGAGTTTATGAAATCTTTTTGAAACTACAAGGAGGCGAAATGTTGAGGCCCGTGTGCTGTATGATGTCAGTGCACGTTAAAGAACCCCAGGTGGTCAAAATTTCCGAAGCCCTCCACTACGGCGTCTCTCATAATGAGAGCTGGTTTTGGGAAACCCCACACAACAACAAATCCATCGAAATGCAGCCGCCACGGCCTTGATTCGATCCCGCGACCCTCGGATCAGCAGCCGAGTACCTTAGCCACTAGACCACCGCGGCGGGGCGATTTAATGTACGCGTGCCTATTGCAATTTCTATTATTTTTTTGTGTCATGATGCTTGGTTGTGGTGATGGAGATAGTGCGAAGGTCATGTGACTTAGTGACCTGTGTAAATTAAGCCTTGATCTGTCCAATAAACAGTTGGTAGTCCAGTTGGACTCTATCCCGCCTTCTTCAATTTTCGCGTGTGCGTTCGCGTTGGCTGTTTTTTTTTTCAAATTTAGTTTATTACTTCTATATCTTCATCGTTCAGTTCTAAGGTTTCGGATTTGTTCTTCTGGGCAATTTTTAATTCTCATGTCCTTGCTTTGAATACTTCGAGGTTTGTTTGTCTTTTATTAACCAACCTAGTTGCTGTTTTCTTCGGGTCAAGTACAATCTTCGCCCTTGCTAGTTTATGATCGCTACATTTTATCTGGCCCACTACTTCTATGTTTTGTGCAATGCTGTGTGCTCGCCAGTATGATGTTATTTAGTTTATTGCTCCCCATTAGGGGCTTTTCCATGTCTGCTTCTTATTTTTGTGCTTCCTGGAGAAGGTGTTCACTATACGCAGTCGGTTTCTTTCTGCAAATTTCACAAGCATTTCCCGTCTGTTATTCCTACAGTCGATACCATAATTAGCTCCTGCTTGTTTTCCGTATCACTTGATTCCTAGTCTTGAGTTAAAATTGCCCATGATTATTGTGTATCGCGTTTGTACTCTTTTCCATCGCTAATTCAACGTCTCCATGGAACTGTTCTACTTGCTATTCGTCATGGCTCGTGGTTGGAGCGCATCCTTGGAGTATCTTTAATTCATATCCCTTATTTAAATTTGGCGTATTCATATTTGACAACTGAACTCACATTTTAAAACGAATTGTTCATTTTGGTCTTTACTGCGTGCTGACCGGACTTAGCGCCCAGTGATACCACTACCGACTCCGAATGACTGACTGCAGGATATCAGTCCGCAATACGAGTTTTCTGTTCTGTAGAACCTTTCTTAATAGAGGGTTCTAGTGTTGGGGCCCTCAATCGCTAGGTCCCTCGAGCTTCCGCATTCTGTTGTTTCCCTGCCTCTAAGGGGAGTTCAAAAGGACGCAAGTGTTTTACGTCCCAAAACTATGATATGGTTATGAGCGACACCGTAGTGGAGGGCTCTGGAAGTTTCGACTCCCTGGGGTTCTTTAACATTCACTAAAATCGTGCAGTATACACGGACCTCCTCATTTCACCTCTGTCAAAATGAGGCCACCACGGCCGGGATTCGATCCCGTGACCTTAGGATTAGCACGATAGTGCTACAGCCACTAAATCACCGTGGCAGGGCTGTAGAACTTGTCTTCAAGGAGACGACGCTTTCTTATTAAGGTGCACGGCACTGCATCTTGTCAGTGACAACTGCGCGCAGGCTGGACGCAAGCTCTGTAATTTCATTTTTGAGCGCACATATTTCTAGATTTTTCAACCTTATTGTCGGGCTTCTTGACGGCATCTCAGCACCAGTGCTTGTAAGAAAGGAAGCCATGGTGGAATAATATATTAAACTCCGTCGCCTTTCTATTTCGGAGTTTGAAACAAGCCTTAAGAGTGCTGTTTACGAGGGATGTTTTAAATCACGTCTTCTGTAAACAAATTTCGCAGAGACGGCCTATATCTCGAAAAATCGTCGCATTAAAATCGGCGTCTAAGAAATGACGCCCAGAACAAGCTGCCACCCAACGTCGGCCCTGCATAGTCGAAATTATCTCTCTCTTTTCGCTCCTTCCCTTGTGCTGTCGCTGCCATGTACCTCGCATAGCACTTACATCTATTTGGACTGTTCGATAGCATAATTTAAGTTATACTAATTATTACTGAGTGAACTCACAGTTTTGCAAAACAGCAAGAAAATAAGCACTTAAAATTGAATCAAAAGAAAACAGTAGGCCGAAGCCGTTTAAAATAATAACAGCATTATGTTACGCAACATTTACAGTTTGTGTGACTGTTACCTCATTAGGTTGCCCACCTACACTTTGCCCGTTAACGCAGTAAACGTCGAAACAAATTGCGCTCCCGTCGTGCGTATCAATTTAGAGTCTGCCTCGCTCGCTTTTTGATCGCTCCCCAGTGGTCACATATTTCCGTACCGCACTCGCTCGAAAGAAAATATTTTCTGCAGTACGTGGAGAAGCACAAATGCACTCGTCCTCTACAACAGATTGATCTGAGCAAGTTGCTTCACAATAAATGCGGCAGTATAACAGCGCAACAAATCTCTGCATCTACTTTCCCCTGGTTCCCTTCCTAATTTGTTGCACTGTTAACATCGTATTCAGTCACTTTTTACTGACCAGTCCCCGCGATACCGTCTTGGTGACGGTAACATCAGGAACGGTGAATTTACGCACAGTTGTTCCCTGTTTGCAGCACAGCCATGCCCAAACGCTCTTGCATTAGGCAAGGGGTGAAAGACAGAGAAAGCTGAAACGACGAAAAGCAGCCTGTCCTGTCTGTCTTTCGTTTTTTTTTTTTTGTGCATGCATGCGCTTTCATCCTTATAGACAATGCGTCAGCCAGCAAATGTTATAGAACGCCGCAGGAAAAGTACATCCAACTACAGTCGCAACTAACTCGCGCAAGCGCCGCTCGAGAAAGCTTGCGAAATGGTGAAGGTTAAGCTTGTGCTCGCCAAGTTCATAGAGAGGGAACAGTCATTTGTTGGGTTATTGACTCTCTAAGCCACTATCTGCCGTAAAAATGCGTGCTCGCGTGAGTCGATTAAAGAAGTAACGCCACTTCCACACAGCGATATCCGTCGGACAGCAGAGATGTGGTCCTTAGTAAGAGCCGACTAAGGACACACACACACACTCGAGAAGTTTATCCCCGAACCAAACAAACACTTGCGTTAGCAGAAGCTAACACCAAAGAAACATCAACGCGACACCTCGAAATCGTGGGCGCGCAGCGTAGTGGTTCAGACACTTGGCTTCGCAGGGCGGGAGCCCCTGGTTCGAGCGCGGGCTACAAATTTTGTTTGTTTATTTTTTCTTTCATTTCTTTCGTCGCTTCTTTCTTTTTTGGAAGAAGATACAAGCCATTCATATGGTTCCTATATGTTCACACCTCGCAGACGCCGCTGTGTAGCCTAGTGGTTAAGACACTTGGCTTGAGAGCGTGGGTGTCCCGGTTCCAACCGTATCAGTGGCAGCAAATTTTGTTTCTCTCTTTCTGTTCTTTGTTTCTTCCTTTCCTTCTTTCTTCGGTAGAAAATCTAAGGCGTTCATATGGTATGCGAAGCAATTTTGACGAATTAGGTGTAAGCACGCATGTTTCAAAGTGAGTTCACATGACCTGCCTGCTCAGCAAGTGGCTAACCTACATCTGCTTCTGGCTACTACCACCCCTACTATAAGTACTATTACTATTATTACTACTATTACTACTAAAACCAGTGGGTAACCTATTGACCACGGACTGCTACTACTACTACTACGAGTACTACTGTAATACTACAACTGCGACAACGGCGCAGGGCCCACTCTGACGGCTTTGCTGGAAAGGAACGACGACGAAGTGCATCTCTCGTAGAACGCTTCAGCTGCTGCTCCTTCCATTTTCGCTATATTTATCTGTTTCTGGGGGACCCTGTCCCCTCCCTCGTGGCTACGGACACGGACTCGTCCAGAGGTGCGCCCAGCCAGAGGTCTACCGTGACGGGCGCAGCGGCACATCAGCGCGCCTGGTCCAGTACCGGTGAAGCTACCAGTCACCACGCAATGGATATGGACGCGGGGCCTTCTGTTGCGCCGACCGTCCAAAGGTCAATTATGCCAAGCTCATCAAGAAAACGCAGCACCAGCCCCAGCAGCAGCGAGGACACCGAGGTGTACTCGATCTCGGGCGACGAGTCGTCGGAAGATGGCTTCGAAACGGTGCGGGGTAGGAAGGCAAAACGAAGAATCGTCGCGGCGTCATCACCAGCGAGCACCCTAGTTTCGAAAACTAAAGAAGAACGATGGCCGTACACCATTTTATTCATGCCTGATGACCCTACCGTGAGCCTCCGAGCAGTCAACAGGCAAGTCCTTTCGGTATTTCTCGAGGGGATCGCGCCGAACGAAATCAAGGATGTCCGATTAAACACGCGCAAGAACATCCTTGCTGTGGACATGATGAATGCAAGCGCCTTAGACAAGCTCCGACGAATATCGGATTTGGCCGGCATCAAAGTACGATCTATTATTCCAATGGATGGCGCCTGCGTGGCGGGTGTCATTTACGACATTGATTTGGCAATCGTCAACTCGGACCTTCCAATCCTTATAAAACCAGCGGAGGCGGGAGTCGTCATCACTGGTGTTTTTCGTCTAGGAAACACCCGTTGCGTGAAGCTGGTCTTCAAAGGGGACTCTCTACCATCCCATGTAAAGGTTGGACATTTCAAACATCCTGTTCGGCCTTTCATGCCCAAACCGCTTCAGTGTCATAACTGCATGAAGCTTGGCCATGTGAAGGGTGTCTGCACAAGCAGCACAGTGTGCCCCCGATGCGCTGAGCCGCACACGGCCGACGCTTGCCGTGCGGAAACTCTCAAGTGCGGCAACTGTGATGGCCCTCATGATGCCGCCTCCAAAGACTGTCCACGAATCAAGAGGGAACTCGCTGTTATAAAACAAATGGTGAGAGACAGCTCAACCCATAAAGAAGCTGCTGAAAGGGTACGGCGTCGGCGCAACCGTCGACGAAAGCGATCTAGACAGAGTACCAATCTCATGCTACCTGAGAACAGCACGTCACCGTCGAGCACGAAGAAGACTACAAGCACGAACAGACACGTGACACAGGGATCCAATAAAGTCGAAGACTGGCCTGCGCTTCAGCGCATACAGCCTGCGAAGGAACCTGCCCAGCCTTCCCGCCCAGCACCGACATCTAAGCCTATTTCAGCTGATGATGCGCCAAGGGTTGATCGCCAGATCGTTCCGATGCTGCGATCCCTAGTGGCTGTCATAACAGAGCTACTGAGAAGCCTGGGAACCCCAACCGCTCGAAGTGGTCTGCAGGTATTGGACGCGCTGAGCCCAATCCTAGCAACCCTCGGATAGAACCATGGCTACAAATCACCAATCATTCCGTGAAGAGGTCAAACATGCGTCTATAATCCAGTGGAACGCGAGAGGACTTAAATCTCGAATCTCTGATTTCCGTCAATACGTCTTCTCCAACCGTTTTCCAATCATCGTTATCTGCGAGCCAAAGCTATCGCATCCATTCAGGCTATCCGGTTACGAATCAACGATGTCCTCAACACATAACGAAAGCAGCAAGGTCCTGGCGTACATTCGTCGTGAGCTTACCTACATCATTCGGCCTGTGCCACCTCACGATGACAACCAATACGTTTGCATCACCGTAAAAAAGAAGAACCTCACCTTTTCTTTAGTGTGCGTGTACTTATCACCCGCGGCCCGATTTGATAGAAAAAGACTGGACGACATTCTGGCAGGGGTTCCTGGCCCATGGATCATTACAGGTGATTTTAACGCTCACCACCCTATTTGGGGAAGCTCCAAAGTTAACGCCACAGGCAGGCGGCTGGCTTCGCTCGTGTCCGATCATGACCTGTGCTTGCTTAACGATGGGAGCCCTACGTTTTTACGAGGCGCAACGTACAGCAGCTGTTTGGACTTGACATTTGTGTCACGTCGCTTTGCCTCACGCGTTAATTGGTTTTTAGACATCGAGACACATGGGAGTGACCATATACCCAGTTACCTCAACATCAAAGGCCTGGCTGGATGTCATCCTTCTAACACAATCCAGAGGATTGATTGGACTGCGTTCAAGACGAACGTCGAAGACGCTTGTCGCAGCGGCCTCCCGTCAGGTCTAGAGCAAGCAATAAAGGAAGCGGTACAGACGGCGATGCGCACACTGACATGCTCCCCGAAGCGCTCGGAAACGGACGTAGAGTTGGAACGACTCCGTACGATTCGTCGACGTGCCGAGCGAAGATATAGACGGACAAATTCCGTACACGATCTAAGGACAGCCAGGCGCATGCAAAAGAAGATACAGCATCGCATAGATAAACTTGAGTCTCAACGGTGGGTAAGGTCGGCAATGCAGCTTGCACAGGAGTCCTTGCTACACAGAACACTCCACAGTCACTGGACTCACGCATGGACCTGCCCTTTACCATTGAGGAGCTGGATGCGGCCCTTGTGTTGTGCAATCGTTCGTCATCACCTGGCCCAGATGGCATCTCCTACAGGATCTTATGCAACCTAGGTGAGCAGGCGCAGAAAGCTTTGTTGGAAATGTTCAATAACTCATGGCGAGACGGACATGTCCCCCAAGAACGGAAAACGAGCCGATTGGTTCCGCTCCTAAAACCTGGGAAATCGCCTCTAGAGCTCTCGTCATACCGCCCAATAGCGCTAGCTAGCTGTGTAGGGAAGCTGATGGAGCGCATGATCCTCGCCAGACTGGAGTGGTTCCTAGAGCGCTACGAGGTTTATCCAAGTGCCATGGCCGGTTTTCGACGCGTTCGTTGCTCTATCGACAACGTTGTTGACCTCGTAACGTACGTCCAACATCAGAAATTGAGCAGGCGATTAACCGCGGCACTATTTTTGGATATAAAAGGAGCTTACGACAACGTTTCTCACGAGGCCATACTCGACGCCCTTGAGTCCGTCGGTCTTGGTGGCCGAGCGTACCGCTGGATTCGTGCCTACCTACAGATGAGATCCTTCTTTGTGCAAACCGACGATGGGCCAACCTCTCAGCACTGCACACACCGTGGAGTTCCTCAAGGGGGCGTCTTGAGCCCCACGTTGTTCAATTTGGTTCTGATTGGTCTCGTGGAACGCATACCAGGTTGTGTACAGATATCGATTTATGCTGACGACATCTGTGTTTGGACGTCAGGCGTAACACGTCCTCAGATACGCGCGAGGCTCCAAAAAGCCGCGACTTCGATATCGGCATACCTTAATGAACAAGGCCTTGAAATTTCGCCTGAAAAATCGGCGCTGGTCGCTTTCACTCGAAAGCCAATGACAGCCTATGCCATCTCTATCAAGGGGCAAAATATTTGTTACGCTAGGACGCACAGGTTCCTGGGAGTAACCATCGATCGGGACCTGTACTGGAGTCCTCATGTGGCCGGTCTCAAGAAGCGCCTAACGGCCACCTCACAAGTTTTCCACTTCCTCGGAGGGAAAACGTGGGGTACGTCAGTGAACGCCATGTTGCACCTATACCGGACGCTCTTTCTCGGGTACTTGAGATACAGCTTGCCGGTGCTGACTGACACCTGTAAGGGTAACCTACGCGCACTCGAGAGCGTTCAGGGCCAGGCACTCAAGATCTGCCTTGGATTGCCACGCTGCACCTCAACAGCGGATACTATAGCAATGGCCAAAGACCTTCCTGCCACCACTCACATCACTTTGGAGGTGCTTAGGACACACATTCGACACCTAGCTCGTGCTCCTGCTCACCACCTTGCCTCGCTTCCAGAAGACCGGCCCGGTGCCTCTTTTTGTAAGAGGATATCGGCATTCCGCGAGTGCCTCCCAAAGAATTATACTCCTGCTGAGAGACTTCCGACGCGTCCTTGGTGTTTGACCCGTCCAAAGGTCCGGCTGACAGTGCCAGGGATTCGGACGAAAGCGGAGCTCTCACCGCCGGCTTTAAAACAGCTGTCTCTACTAATGCTACATGAGGACTACAGGAATCATCTTCAGCTTTACACTGATGGCTCAACAGCAGCAGGCAGATCTGCAGGAGCTGTGACCTTCCCTGCCAAAGCAGTAGATGTACTGTTCAAGACGTCTCATGGCACAACATCGACAGCCGTGGAGCTTGAGGCACTACGCACCGCACTTTGCGTGATCGATGGAGAGCCACCACAGAAATGGGCCATCTTTACAGATTCCAAGTCAGCCCTTCAGTGCCTTTCATCGGCCTTACGTAGCGGGCCGCAAGACCAATTAGTGCTTGAAACACGACAGCTCTATCACCAATTAACTGACAAAGGCCATGACATCACGTTTCAGTGGCTACCAGGCCACTCTGGGATAATCGGCAACGAGCACGCAGATAATGCTGCGAAACGTGCCCACGAAATTGGAGTGCTGCAAGCCATCCCACTGTCAAGAACGGATGTAGTAAGAAAACTTCGCTCGCTTGCGCGTGACATGATTATAGCGCAGTGGAACACCCCTGGTCTTCTACATACCCGTCTACACCGCCTCGACCCATCACTACAACTTCGAGTTCCGCGTGGGCTTACCCGCTGTGAAACTACCGTACTTTGCCGCCTGTGGCTAGGCACGTCATTTACAAGAAGTTTCGGCTGTCGCATTGGACTGGAAGACAGTGCTGCCTGTGTTCACTGCGGCAACGAGGAAACAATTGTGCACGTCCTCTGCGATTGCCCTGGGTACTGCTACCAGCGACAGACTCTCGCCACAGAATTGTCACGCCTTGATGGTCGACCGCTGTCCGAGCAAACCATACTGGAATGCCGGACAGACAGTGTCTCGCAGCAGAAAGCTACGAAGGCTGTGCTCAAGTTTTTGCGCGCAACGGGCCTCATTAACCGCCTCTGACACACGCCGTGCTTGTGTGTGTGCGCGATTTGACCTCTCTCTTTCTCCCTTTATTATTTTCTTCCATCCCTTTCTGTCTCCCTTCACCCCTTCCCCAGTGCAGGGTAGCAAACTGGATATATTTTTTTCCGGTTAACCTCCCTGCCTTCCGCCCATCATCTCTCTCTCTCTTTGCTGGAAAATTTGGTCGACTGCATATGCCCGAAACTTATGGAAATGGAAATCATTATTAAATAGAAATCAATATTACATAAATAAATAATAACCTAATTAATTAATTTGTCTGTTTGTTCACTTGTTTTCACAAGCGAGGGAGATTTGCGCAGAGGCTCAGCGGTGCTTGTCAAGTGGGTGCCCAATGTATCGTCTAATGGTGGAAAATGCGCATGTGTAAATTTTGGCCAGTGGCATTGCCTTACTGTCAGGTGAACGAACCATGAGATGACCTCAGAGACAAAGGAAAAAAAAATGCCACACACGCACAGGAATTTCGTGCATGGTATTTCGATCCCCAGACGGGATTTTTTCATGAGCCAGCGAGGTAAAGTGTTGCAATGCGACAGCGGACGAACTGCATACGGACTTCACTTACGAATAAGTCACTTATGTACCATGGTGGACATTTCGTGGTATTCAAAAGTGTTGAATAACAAGACATTGACGTTCTCGAACTTTAAAAAACGCGTGACAGCGGCAAACGTGGAACGAATTTCGGCGACGAACACGTCCCGCAAACATTTGTCTTCCTTTCGGTGCTTATCAGGGACGTGAGAATATCAGATGTTTCGAATTTGAATAGATTAAGAATATCTAGCTTCGAATATCTACGTCGAAAATCCAATATCTAAACACAAATGCACCTTCAGTAAGAGCATCTTACTTAACACGTAATTATATTTAGAAAATACAGTGATATGCTATCAATGCAAAATGCACTACAGTCAGGAAAACACTGAGTAGACTAGCTTATTATATAGCAACTGCATTGGTAAAATATCAAAGCATAAACCAAGCGATAACAAAAACTGAAGGCTTTCACGAAGGAATACGGCTGTTCAGAAAGGTCAGTCCGATGCAATGCATTCGGCTGCCGGTACGGGTGCTTAAAATAATGTACGGGTACTTCAAAATTCGAATACCCATAGAATTGTCTTGCTTTTCCTATTGGATTTCGATTTAATTTGTGTTAGACTCAGAAATTTCTAATCTGCATGTCCGTCGAAGCATTCTGACGAAACAAAAATGTTGCAGCTTACATCAAGGACGAGTCATGCTAATCGAGATTTTTCGCCATGGTCTTGCTGCATAAGCGCCGTGGATTTTGAGTTAGAGCATCTGTTTAACACAGGTAGCATAGCATAGACGATTCCTGCATAACAGTTTCCCGTCCTTAAGCATGCTTCTTTTTAGGCAGCCTGGGAACAACGTGAGAAATTGCTCTTTCGAGCCGCGCACGAACAGACGCCCACAATAGTTCTGTGCTATTTCTATTCTCCTTTACTGTTACGCCGCGAGGATGGCCAACCAGATGCTTCTTTGGCTAATACCTCGACCCATTCTTTTAATTTCTAGGCTTTTTTTACGATTTTTTAGGCGTCATCTCACCACGTTTGGTTGCCGTTAAAAGACAGCGGTGTGTAAGTATTACAGTTAGTTTGAGCAAGATGCTACGTGCTTCTGGTGCATTGTTCCCTTGTGGGGTTACTATCATTGTCATGGCAAGCAAATGCCGCCTTTGTGGCAAGAACTTCTCGGCCGCACCGGCGCAGCGGGAGTGCACTCTTAGCACGGTAACCTTTAGTTTATTTTATAGGTGCACAAAAATGTGAAAATATGCTCCTTTATAAAGGTTAAAAACACTTTAGCCTTTAGTAAAGGAGCATATTTTCACATTTTTGTGTACCTATAAAATAAACTAAAGGTTACCGTGCTAAGAGTGTGGTGCAGCAGCGCACAGGACACTGAGACCAGCCGCCAGCAGGTGGATCTGCGGCTGCCGCAGTATGAGAGGGCGCCAGCGGGTCGTCAAAAGGACGGGGCCGGGAAGAGTGCATTTATTTGTGCTGTTGTTATTTTCAGCAAGCCACTTCGCCGGACCGTACCTTTTATTCCGTCTCCGGGAATCATCATCTGCTGCCACTCGGGTCCCGTCATCCCTTTCCGCAGAGAAGCAGCGGAGGCGGGGCGTGACCTCCTTCCTTCGAGGGCGGAGACGACATCTTGATTGGACAACTTTGTATATAGTATTGTATATAATGAGAGCTCAAACGCGCTCCAGGATCAGCTGCGATCATCATGTACAATAAACCTCATCTCTATCTTCTTCTCTCACTTCATCGTCTCCCGTGTCCGCTCAGTACTTCAGCAACCTCTCCTCAGAGTCGGGATGGTGGAAACGTCGACCTGGTAGCGTGGAAACCAGGACCGACGTCCCGACTCCAACACAGCGTCCCAACAATGCCTAAATGACTATACGTCGATGGCAGTGTGATCATCGATATGTTACCGTAAACTCAGCACAGTGGTTTGAACGGGCACTTTCACAACCAGGCCAACGGTACATGTATTGCATGCGCTCAACAGTTTCGCTGGTCATCACTCTTCACCGAGTGGAATGGCTCGCAAATTATTCTTAACTTTTTGGGCTGTGACGCAGTACAAAATATGAAATAAATTAAATTTTGGCATGTAATGCAATGTGATGCCGATATTTCAAAAAATACCGGCAAACTGTATTATTAATTTGGCATCCATAATAGTTTTTAATTCGGTCAGTTTTCAGGTTGGCATTCTTACGTGCTCCTCCACAGATTGTTTTTGCTACAAGGCATGCCTAATGTAGAGTGCAACCATCCGTTGATTAGACACAGGAGATGAGCCGTTTTGGCACTGGCCTTCCTATGAATGATATCAAGTACAAGCGACGGCTAATGTAAGGACTGCCCCGCCCAAAATCTTCTGTGGGAGATTTACTCCAGCCGAGAAATAGCATGGCAAAGAGCGCAGACACATTGGAGGGAATGAAGCTATCGTCAGAGAATAAACGTTTTCAATGCCTTATACCTGTTAATTTCTCACTGTTGAGAAGGAAGTATCAATCGGAAACGGGTGCCTGGAGGAAGGCGGTTTACCCTCGCAATGGCGACCAGTTCCCAGTGACCACGGGAGGAAGGGGGGCAACACTATAGCCGAATGTTCACTCAAAGGGGACGTGCGCGCCTAGGTCCCCACACCCTTTAGCAACACAGGCACCACAGTGCGCCAATGTGCCCCACAGTGCTGCCGACGAGGCTAGAAAGCCCAGGTTACACGAAACAACTAAATTTGCATGAACATGTTTATGCTATTCATAACGCTTAAGTGCTATGAATGCGGCAGAGGCAATTACCTTGCTGATTGCTTCGCATGACAGCGATTCCCACATTGTGTAGGATCTGCCTTCCTTTGCTGGATTGGTTTAAAAAATTTTGCTTTTCGAACACCCTGTGAAACTGGAAGGCACGGGCTCCCGCTTAAAATTCGGTGTATTCATTGTACACATGGATTTCGCAGGCTCAAGAGTTAGTATAGCGTGAAGGGGATCATGGGGAAGGTTGGGGGGGGGGGGGGGGGGGGGAGGCGGTGGTGCGTTATACAATAACAAAGTAACAGTGAAAAGCAAAGTGCGCAAAGAAAAAAAAACAGTAAGAACAGATTTCAAAATGATGATAAACTACACTACACCAGTATACGGTAAAATAAACAAACGAGCACTAGAAAAATAATGCGCTGATTGTCATTTTTAACGTAAGATCACAGTATTTTGAAAGTCAGTGATGTTATCAGGAAGTTAATTCGAAGGCACCTATCCATGCCAATGGTCCCACCGAAAATGCACTAAAAGCTGAGATATTGCGCAGAATTGCCTGTTTCCTGTTCCAACAGACTTTATATTCTCCTGTCTACCTGTGTTTGTGGTGTGCTGATATGTGAAACTTTGTAGACACCCTTGCTACTGCGAGACGCATGCGCGTCGCGCTTATCTGTGTGCTGGTGAATGGACGGGTAAGTGATGCCGAAAAATGAAATGTTGTTCTAACCACGCAAAAGGAAAAATCCTATCGCGTTGGTAGAACACCTGTGAATTAATTGCTTCCCATTGGCGATTATGTGATATAAACCGCAGTACTTTTAGTTCATGAAGCATAGCAGATTTTTGCCAACTTATCTAATAGAAGATAACAAACGTGAGACCGATGGCGGCTATGAACGTTTCTTCAGTATAGTTTCTGATATTCTTGGGTTGTATTGATCATAAATATTCACAACGCTTCGGGAAAACATCAGCCTGAAAAGCCTAACGGAAATGTTTGATACGTTCTTTTTAAACCTATGTATGACGCACATAAATGAATCGAAGCATTGCCCAGTCAGCAGCACTTTCGGAATACGTGCTTATTCAGAATGTGTTCATGGGAACATGCTGTATCTGCTGCGAGTTCACGTTGTAGCGAAGAAGAGTGGCACGCCCTGTGGACGCACTATCATCACCCTCTCACCGACGAAGAGGGGCTCGCGCTCTCGGTGTCCGACGCTCGCCTGAGACGGTCGCTTATGCTGAAATCGGTGAGGGTGTGGATATATGGATCGGGTATATTCTACAGACGATACACAAACCGCCTATGCCGTAAGTGCAAGAGAAAGGAATAGAAATGACCATTTTGAGCGTTTATAATGTCTCTTAAGACAAATTTCTAGGAAGGCCTGACATCACTGAGTATTCTTTTTATAAAAAGACAACCTGATCAAATAAAAGATAGTTCATACTTATAGCTAGGGTGCAAAAATGTGTCTCTAATCAACGCCGTGAAGGTGGTTGGACGGCGAAACAGGAAACTATATCCACATATATTCTGAATCCCCTAATGCGGGGAAACGCGCTCATTGCGAACGCATTCCACGTTGTTTTTCTGGCGTCATTACTTTTCGTGGTCTACCATGGTAGCCTGGAATGAACTGAATCAGTTGCTAGACCGGTATTTGGTCTAGAAACTTCCCGCGCTCGCGCAGAGTCACGGACACGCCGGCAAACGCGGTCGGAGTCGGCAGCAGCTCGCGCCCACTACTGACTGATTCCGCTATGCTCCGCTATGCTATAAGCCCCCGTGACGCAAACGAACATGGATGAAAGAAGAAAAAAAAAATCTAGGAGACGGCGTCACATGATTGCGCTAGCCTCGGCAAGGCAACCTCGTCTTACATTAGTGCGCGGTGCCTCTCGGGTAGGATTAGGCCAACGCTTCCTGACCGCTTGATTGAGCTTGTTTGGAAGCGGTGACATTTAGTGGCGCTCGACCGTGAATTATTCTACCGCTTGCCTACCACGTCACCGGTACCTATTTTCCATGATCCTCACCTTTCAATTCTTTATCACTAGGTTTCAAGATTTTCACGTGACGCCCTCTCCTAGCTTTTTCCGTTCCTCCATGCCCACGGCGCCCCCATTGATGACGTTACATCACCTGTGCACATGAGTTATGCGCATGCGCCACGCTCCCCTCGCCGTGCGTGTCTCCTCTCCACATCGCTATGCTCTGCAATGCTATTTTTAACTGGTGTTTTTTGCTTACAACGACGACACGAAAATTTCCCTGAATCCTAGAGATATAGAACTTCGCAGTGAAAGCATTGGGATTCGCTGTCGCTTGGAATGATTTTGATACTTTAGCGCGCGCGGCGGTAATCTGCAGAATTTAGTTTTTCTTCGCACGGCAACGATCGGAGGGCATCTTGGGATGCGACGATATTGGATGCAAGTGGCGTCTGATGACGCCGAGCAGTGACCGTGACGGCTGGCCATGGAATCGATCAGCGGAGGCGACCGTGACAATTTAACCGATGAATATAGCACTCTTTCGCGAACCTGCCTACGCGGATTGCAATATTAATCAGCTCACCTGAAAATCACCTGCACGATAACTCCTGGGTGAGCTTCGGGAAAGCTTGGCGCTTCTTGGGGCTTACTGCCCTCCCTAAGCTACCCAAATTTTGTCACGTATTTTTCATGATGCAGACAAGTGCGGTGACCCGGAGAACGCGATAATGCCATATATATTTGCATCAGTTTTCAAGAATATGCATTACGAGGCGTTACACATGACGCAAAAGCACAGCGATTCTCATCGAGCAATTCGAGCGGTTGCGATATATTTTTTAAATATTCATGATCGTGCTGGCCGCAACGGTCAACGGCGAGTGGCCAACATGAGTAATTTAGTTGCTCTCTTCGGAGCAATCGAAGCGCCTCTTCTTCTCTCTTTTTTTTTTTTTGCCAGGATCCTGCCGAAATCACGCCAAAGCAAGCGGAGCGAAGTCCCGCGAACGCTTTTGCGGGTTGCTTTTTCTCTTTGTGGTGTAAGACGATAACGGCCGGCGACTTTGCTTGCGCGTCTACTTCGTACGCCTACAAAGAGTGAACCAGAGAAAAGTGAAACGCTTTTAACCACGGCCTTTCCCGAAGAAAGGAATGCGCCAACACGTTGAGTGCGCTTTGCTTCTTTTGTCTATTGGTGACATTTGAGATGCACATCAGATCGTTCTGGAACACACGACAGTCGATCACACGCGGAGCAAGTGAATCCAAACTGTTCGTCGATGAGTTTGTTATTAAATTTAGACCCTGCACCCGTGTAACCCGTGTACCTTCATCTACTTACGCTGAGCGTCCTGAATTAGAGGTTCATCTGTGGTACGAGCACGATGCGTTGTTCGCACACACTCTTAGCACGGTACCCTTTAGTTTATTTTATAGGTACACAAAAATGTCAAAATATGCTCCTTTTGCTAAAGGAGCATATTTTCACATTTTTGTGTGCCTCTAAAGTAACCTAAAGGTTACCGTGCTGAGAGTGTAGTCGGCTCTGTTCCCGACACCGCTCCCCCTATGCACGGTGCTCTCCAGGGTCCCTCGCTATACGTTCGTCTTCCAGTATCATCAGAACGTATCTTCAGAACTTCGCGATGAGCTCGAGGGTCATGTTACTCGAACACTACGTGCAGCATGCACGAATTGAAACGACCGAAGTGTGGGAGGCGGTGTTGTGCACTCCTACGTTAATTCACATTCAAAAGCCTTAACAAATGACAAAACGTGTGTGCTCTTCCTTAGTTAAAAATATTTATTGCCGTTTTTATTACTTGCAAACGAAAGTGCAGAAGTATTGCTATAGGAAAGGTCGAAATAAGAAGTACGCCAGGGCCAGCTGTCGGACCGAGAGGCGGAAAATCTCTCCACATGTGCTAAGGCATATTTTTATTACGTTGGAGAGGTCGCACTGGATCTTCCAATAGGAAGCAGCCCTGCGCGCCGTGCTAGCCGCAGCATTATAAGTCGATGTCATGTGAAACAAAGCCTTTACCCCTTTACTCCTTTACTGAAGGTTAAAGCACATTAACCTTTAGTAAAGGAGCATATCTTCACATTTTTGTGTAGGTATAAAATAAACTAAAGGATACCGTGTTTAGAGTGTAGGAAGTGAAACGGCCAGACTATTTCATGCGTGTTTGCCACTGATATTGCTACCGTCGTGAACTTTGCCAAAAGTGCCTTAGATTGGATTTTCGGGTAAAAGTGTCAATTTCATGTCAACCATGGCCTTTGTAAAATTATTCTTATCGGTTCCCGCAGCGACGACGCCCACCCTTGGATTTACGATCGCGGAGCAACAACAACGTGACATGAGTTACTTGGTAACAGGTAGGGTAGCGCATTACTTTTCTTTATAAATAACGAAGATTGTTAATGAGTTAATTTTTTCTCATCGTAACGACTGACGAATTTACTTACGCTTTTGCTAACACCTGAACTTCTTGCTAAGTATCACAGCCTCCTGGTGACCGCATGATTATACGACTGTCACAGAGACATAGTTAATACAAGTTATTCATGTTCTTCAAGGCGTCCTCCCGTGGCCTCTTAAAATATTGTATAACCATCCTGTACGAAAAGGACCTCGTATTCTTTGATCTTTCACCTTCGCTAGCATTATTAATCTTCGCTCCACTAAATTGGCAATTCACATCATATGACAAAAATAAGGAAACCTTATTTTTTAGTTTCAGTGAATTTCCTCGGAAACGACTGTCAAGATTAATTATGATCGATAAATTTGAGCGTTTGGCAGTTCACGGAATTTCAAAACACAGCGCCAGCCCTGTTGCTCAAGTGAAATATATCTATAACTTTTACATAGCATTCATTAACATTTTCTCGAGATCCAAGTAGCGCAGGCAAACGTTACCGCGGAAAAGGCCAGGAATTTGAGCAGGCGAAGTTTAGCTCTTAGGATGACGTCACCGCTTTCCACAAGTCTTTGAAAGTATTTTCACTGCTCTTTTTTCTGTACTATTCCACGTTATGTATTTTTCTCCCATCTGCGTATATTCCGGAATATGACTTGGCACGCATAATAGGCAGATCATACATATGGCTGTCGATTTATTTTTTCATCAAGATTCATGTGCACATGCTTCAAAACAAACGGTTAAAATACTCAAAAGCCACTACCCTTTTGTACAAAGTGAATAAGCGTCAGTTGAAAGCATGAAAACCAACGTATATTCAAGATGTAAAACACAAAATTTAAACCGAAAGCACCCGCGGTGTTGGTTGCCATCACTCTCAAGTGAAGAAGGAAGCAAAATGTTTTGTGAGTCAACTATAGATGGAGGTTGCCTTGAAAATATCTCCCATGATAGCCTCGTAGTATAGCAATCATTCACAAGCTGTCCTATTTTGTATATGCTTCCTCGAAGAGACAGTTACAACAGACGTTTTTACTTAAAGCAGCGAAAGCATGGAGAACGACCACCAAACCTAATTATGAGCGCATTATAACACTCCGAGAGAAAATTCTCTGCATGCATGCAAATTACAGAGGATTATCAATAGTTCTCCAGACTGGGACCATTGCATGATACATTTTTTTTTTTTTTTGGCTGCGTTCGAATGAGATTCGCTACATTAAAGAGTTGCAACAGGCATGCGATTACAAGATGCGCATGCATGGCGATCGGACACCTTCTGTAATTTGCTGTTTCTGATAATTCCAACATCCCGTTACTGCATGCCGTTATACTTATTGGCACAGAAAGGGTACATTTGCTATAATCTTTAATTCAATCTTTTTTTTCTAATTGCCCCGCTTTAAGGTAACTTCGGTTACCTAGCATTCTCATCACGTGGCCTGCCCATGTTCATTTTTTGTTCTTAACATAATTTATTGTGTCGGCGACCCCTGTCTGTTCTCTGACCCACTTGACTGTCTTGCTATCTTTTAAATGCAGTAAATAGCATTGGAGAAATTGTATCTCCTTGTCTGACACCTTTTTGTGTTGGGATTTCCCTGCTTTCCCAAGGAGGAGTAGGGTGGCTGTAGAATCTTTATAGATGTTAGCTATTGTGTTTACGTAGCTATCGCATATTCCTTGTTGGCGTAATGCCTCTAGAACTGCTGGTATATCTACCGAGTCGAAAGCCTTTTCGTAGTCTATGAAAGCCATATAGAGGGGTCTGTTGTATTCCGCGGACTTCTCGATTACTTGATTGATCACATGAAGGTGGTCTATGGTGGAGTATCCTTTCCTGAACCCTGCTTGCTCTTTTGGTTGATTGAATTCAAGTGTGGCCCTTATTCTGTTTGAGATAACCTTTGTGAAATTTTTGTAAAATGCTGAGAGTAGACTGATCGGCCTGTAGTTCCTCAAGACTTTAACATCTCCCTTCTTATGTAATAGTAGAATATTTCCGTTTTTCCGGCTGACTGGTACGTTTGAAGTTTTGAGGCATTGTGTGTATAGTGTCCCGAGCCTTCTAGTTAGGAAATCTCCTCCATCTTTGATCAAGTCGGCGGTTATGCCGTCTTCTCCAGCCGCTTTTCCGTGGGACATGCCCTGAATTTCTCTTCTTACCTCGTCCGCAGTGACGCATGGAATTTCGGTGTCCTGATCGGCTTTTATTACCCTCATGGTGGGGAGACTCGTGTTTGAGCTGTATAGTTCAGAACAGAAGTCCTCGGCCACCTTGGCTATATCACTGAAGTTAGTAACGGTGTTGCCCTGCCTATCTTTCACTGCACGCATTATGCTCTTTCCCACACAAAGCTTCCTTTTAGTTGTTTTGATGCTGACTCCTTTTCGGACGGCTGCTTCTATTTCTTTCACGTTATGGTTACGTATATCCTTGACTCCACTCTTACTGATGAACTTAGACAGCTCTGCGAATTCTATCTTGTCTTTTGAGTTAGTTATTCTCATCTGTTGGCGCTGTTTGATTAAATTTTAGTAGATTCAGAGAGCTTATTCACCGATTAACCGATGGACAGTTATAACACCGGAATGGATACCAAGAGAGGGTGAGCGTAGCTGTGGACGATAGAGAGTAATACCCCTGTCACACGGGCACTTTCAAGGTCCTTTGAACTAACGCTTCTTTACTTGAAAGGAGCGGGCGCGCTGTCATACGGGCGCGCGGAGGGAGCATTAGTTGAAAGGAGCTTCGAGCTGAGGGAGTCCGCGTTTGTCCTTTGAGGCTCTAAAGGACTACCCTCGTTCCCAGGTGGCAGACGGCAGAAAAACATGTTTTACCTTGGAGCCAATTCAACGCGCTTTGATTTAATAAAAAGCACGTTTCACGGTATCTTAGAAGTTATAAACCATAAAAGTTCTGCTGATAGACACAGTTTGTCATATGTCGCCTGAAAATAGCACAGCTTGAGGGCAGGTGCACTGTAGCGGTGACGTTGTGGTCAGCTGCTGGGGTGGTGTGGCAAGCTGGGCCTGGGTGTCAAGATTTTGTCTGCTGTAGGCCAAGGTGTCTTTGGCATGTCTTTTTCGCACCAACCACCGGCGACACATTTTTAACTGCACATTCGAGAACATGCGTCATATTTCGGTGCACTTCTAGCTGTTGGCAAACGTCAGCTAAGTATTTGAATGTTGTTATTGGCGTAAGGTGATACCAGAGAGTATTTTTTCCTTCAGAAGATTCGGCACATGGCGCTAAGCTGGGCGCTGGAATGAATATTTGATCCTCACATGCTGAGTGCCTCGTCGCACATGTTTGGAGACGTTGCGATTGAAAAACAATCAAGAACAGCAACAAAAACGAAATTGAAGCACGCATAGCCGGCAAAATACGGTGTAAACAGCGGCACACTGCTACTACTACATCCGTGCCACGGAGTAATGGAAATAATTCGCCAAAGTATGGCGAATTATTTCCATTACTTTTAGGTGCTCACTTTGTTTTATCCGTGTCCAAAACCAAAAAAAGAAAGATAAGAAAAAGCAAAAAAAAAAAAGCAGGCACAACTAATTTATGGGGGCATCGGAGCCGTATTATTTTTCTATTTCGGAGCGATAGGAGCGCCAAGCGTACGTTGTGGCTTTTGTCAAAAGCTCCAACGGAAAGCACCGTGTAGCACCGACTCAGCTCCCTTGAGCTAATGTTCCTTCGAAGTCGCTATGCTCCTTTACCTCAAAGGAGCTTTGGTACGCCCGTGTGACTTGGGTATAAGACGGAGGGACGAAATCAGCTCGCGCAGGACAAGCAAGGATGGAGAGAATTGAGAGAGGCCTTCGTCGTGCAGTGGACATAAGATAGGCTGCTGCTGCTGCTGAGGATGATACTGCTGCTGCTGCTGATGATGATGACGGTAACTTACAACAGCACATGCTACAGACGAGAGCACGTTACGGAACAGAAACAATTTCATAGCAGAGTATTCATTTAACGAATTAAACATGGGTGCATCTAAATTTGCAGTGCTCCTCATGGGCTTCCAAGAAACAAATTTTGCATTACTACAAACAAAACTGTATATTTTTGTTCACTAATTTGGGAGTTATTCTGAAACATAGAGGTTTCGCTATATGTATATGGTTCAGTGTATATGTGAGGAGGGACAGTATTTAATATGAAATAAATAAATAAAAATAACACAGTGATGTATGCACCTGCTTAATATATTGCTGCCTTCCCATAAACGAGAGTAATTGCAACAATGAAATGACTATCGGCAAAGCAAACTAGCGGAGAGGGCCTGGCGCTATCTCTCAAACGAGGCAGCAACTGGGAACTTTCGAGCACATCCAGTGCGTAGAGTTGCAACACGACCATGATAAGCGACACTTTTGGAGAGTTTATTGGAGCAGAGCACTAAGGTGTTCTAACAAGTGTAATCTGCAAATTCTGCTGGCCGCAAGGCAAGTCCCTCCCGCCCTGTTCAATGCTTCGTGTGAGCTTGATTTGCAAATGTCACACGCAAAGAACACGCTATCACTCATGTCATTGCAGAGCACAAAGAAGTTGAACTGGTCTTCGTGAGCTACGTGTCGTCTACTAGCCGAATGTTGCGTGTTTTGACCTACCCACTACGCAGTCCGTAGTGGGTAGGTCACGTGATTAGGCCACCGCACTTGATTTTCAACACTGACATCACCACGCGTGCCGATCCACACGGCCCTGCTTCGAGAGTCCGGTTTCTTGCTTACAGCGTTGAAATATTAGTGTATGCTGTCTTCTGTCTGCTTTGGAACGTTGCTATTGGAAATGAGAAATAAGGCTTCTGCGCACTTGACTTTACTACTTCAGTGATATTTTTAAGAACCAATAGGAAGAACGCGGATGCACTGATTTTGTAACTTGTTTGGCTAGTAGCTAAAGTATGTAATGCGATCCCGTAGCGAGGTTTGTACGACAGTCCGATTGTTTTCAACTTTTGACTCGATGGCCGGATGTTCTCGCTTCATTACACGAATGTTCTCGAGTGGATGCCCTGATGATCTCGTTTGCAAACCCGAATGATCTCCTTTGCTTATTCGGATGATCTCATTTGCATACCCGGGCGATCTCGTTTGCGTAGCCGGATGTTCTCGTGTTGGTGCCAGGGTGATCACGTTCGACTGGCTGGGTAAAGGCTGTGGCTTTTGGCTCGAGATCTCATGAAGGATGCCGACAACTGGCGCTTAAAGCACTTCATGCTCAATACGTTTAATGTAACGGCAACAGTAGACTACATGTTTATTTGCATGCTCCATGACATATATGCTTATGAGGTATACAGGGTGTTTTATAAAAGTGTCAGAAAATCGTATAACAGATAAAAGCATATATTTGAGCAGTTTTTGCGGAAGTTCTTTGTTCATGGTGACACGCACTGCAAAGTGTGTAGGAGCGAAAACTTTAACTGTAATTAACAAAATTAGACTAATGAACTCGTAAATCAAGACAGCAACACTCTTAAACCTAACTGAACAATGAAAGTTCTTTATGCAAGGAATATGTTGTAATGTTTGCAAAATGGCGACGCTGCTAATTTCTACAGATGGATAAAATCCGGATAATTGGACGCAGGAAACCGAAAATGAATGGTTAAAGAGCGTAGTTGCGGCCACCTTCGGTAGTGCCCGTGTGACACAGTTTCCCTCGCATTGCCGTGCGACGACGATGCATGCGTCGCTGTGGAGTGACTATCCCGGAAAGCGCGATCAGGCGCGGCAACGAAACGATAAAAATTGCCGCTTGGTAATGAAGCTATTTGTCGCTCGGCAGTGCGAGGGGAAATGTGCACATAGGGCACTACCGAAGGCAGCGGCAGCTGCGTTCTGGGACCACTCATTTTCGGTTTCCTGCGTCCAATTAGGAGGATTTCATTGATCTGTAGAAATTCGGAGCTTCGCCCTTTTGCACATATTGTAGCGTATATGGATTCCATGTACAAATAACTTTCGTTCTTTAATTAGGTCTGAGCGCCTAGCTGCTTTGGTTTAAAATTACGTTAGTACAATTTTGTTAATTACTCTTCAAAATATCGCTTCTGCTAATGTTGCAGTGTATGCCACCATAACCAAAGCAATTCCGCAAAAAGTGTAAACGCCTCCTTTTCTGTATTTATAAGATTCTGGGACACAGTTTCGGAAACACATGGTATATTATACAGGGTGTTTTTTAGTTGCAACACACTTTGAAAATTAGAAAAACATAAATCGCGGGAATGTCTTGTGTACCATTCGAGTATACGGATTAGCGGCCTCTAGATACAGAACAATTTCCGCACTTGTATGCACAATTAGCGAAATTACGCTAATTAACTTTTTATTTATCAGTAATCGGTGGCTACAGCAAATGAGTACTTTGGAGCACCTATCCCAATGATGAAATTTTGAATAGCGGAGTGCATGTCGGAGCTACGCGAACAATTAGTTCCCCGTGGCAGGCTCCTTGAAACCGAAACTGGAAGGAAAAAGAGCGTCTGTGACGTCGATGTCGCCGCCCCCCCATTCGCACCTAAGTTCGAGTGTTTTGCACTGTGCCTTTAACATCCTCATGAAACTGTTCTAGTTTCGCGTCCTCACAGCTGGCCAGATACTGGAGAGTATCCTTGTGCAATCTTTAGTTGTGGCGGAAACATGCCACATGGTGGAGACATGCCACGCGACATTGCGTTACGTGATTTTGGCGGGAACATCCCTTACAAAAATGCCACATATGATGATATTAGGAATTGAGATTTGGGCATATCTGGCATATATGTCTCGTGTCCACATGTGGCCGTAGTTTCTCAAATCTTTACAGAGGCATCATCATCATCATCACCATCATCATCATCGTCGTCGTCGTCCTCATCCCATCTTATGTCCACCGCAGGACGAAGGCCTCTCCCAATCTTCTCCATTCTTGCCCGTCCTGCGCGAGCTGATTCCATCTGACGCCTGCGAATTTCTTGATTTCGTCCCCCCATCTTACTCTCTGTCGTCCGCGGCTACGCTTGCCCTCTCTTGGTATCCATTCCGTCGTTCTAAGTGTACATCGGTTATCTAGCCTTATCAGCACGTGGCCTGCCCATGTCTATTTTTTTCTTCATAAGTCGGTTATTATGTCGGCGACTCCTGTCTGTTCTCTGACCCACTCGGCTGTCTTTCTATCTCTTTAAGTAACGCCTATCATTTTTCGTTCCATCGCCCGCTGCGCGGTTCTTAACTTCCCCTCGAGCTTCTTCGTAATTCTCCAAGTTTCTGCCGAGTATGTCAGTACTGGCAAAATGCAGTAGTTATATAGTTTCCGCTTGAGTGATAGTGGTAGATCTCCTTTCATGAGTTGGGAATGTCTCCCGTAAACGCTCCATCCCATGTTTATTCTACGGTAGATTTCTTTTACATGGGCGAGTTATCTTGTCAGTAGCTGTCCTAGACAAAGGTATTCTTCTACGACTTCTAATGTCTGGTTTCCGATCGTGAAGCCTCCCCAGTGACTCACAAGTGACCAAACCATCCGAACCCTCGACCTACGACGGTGATATCAACGGAGCTTCTAGCCGCGGATGCGACCACATGGGGATAGGAACAAAATACTCAGAAATCCTCTGGGCTCGGACAGGCCGCCATAGAAAATTAAACGTTGCGACTCGAAATTTCCGGAGCCCTCCACTACGGCGTCTCTCATAATCAGAGCTGGTTTTGGGACGTTAAACCCCACATAACAACTTCACACGCGAACTTTTTCAAGTGAAGGCAGACTAGCTGAACTATTGGAAGAATTAAGGGGTATTAATTGGGATATCATTGGCCTTAGCGAGGTTAGGAAACCAGGAGAGGGATACTAATCGCTTAATGAAGAGCATGTTCCCTGCGCATGCTAAAGAGAAATGCCAGAGAAGCGTGAATACGGCGTGAGATTCCTTATACACAAGGACATGGCAGATAACATTGAAGAATTCCATAGCGTCAATGAAAGGGTAGAAGGTATCGTGATAAAATTAAATAGGCGATACAAACTAAAACTAATTCAATGTTACGCACTAACGACCAGCCACAATGACGAGGCTGTAGACCAGTTTTATGAGGATGTACAAACGGCAATAAACAAGGTACACACCCATTATACAACTGTTATTGGGGACTACTATCGAAGGAAGGAAGGAAGGAAGGAAGGTAGGAAGGAAGGAAGGAAGGGGAAAACAGAAAGTCAGGGAGGTTAACCAGAAATACGTCCGGTTGGCTACCCTACAATGGGGGAATGGGAAGGGGGAAGAGAAAGATGGGAGAGAGAGAAAGAAGGGGAATAATGAAAAAGACGTTGTAGGACAAGTCCAACTGTCAAAGGCGTTCGCGCAAACCAGTCATCTTTAAAAAGCGCAAAAGTGCTTTTAGTGCCTTGTGAGCCGACGAGTGATGAGGGCGGTGTTCGAGTAGCGTCTGTACGGAAAGTGGCCGATCGTCAAGGTGGCGTAGCGTCTCAGCAAGCGTTTTCCTTTCCTCGACGAATCGCGGACAGTGGCACAGCAGATGGTCCAGGGTTTCGTCGGTGTCGCACATCTCGCATGTTGCACTGTCGATAACTCCAATTAATGCGGAGTATGTCTTTGTGAAGGCAACTCCCAGCCAATGTCGACAAAGAAGCGAGGCCTCATGTCGAGGAAGTCCTGATGGAGGGCGGAGATGCAGGGAAGGGTTTATCTGGTACAGTCGCGTTCGTCTGATGTTTGGTGAGTTCCACTCAACCAGTGAGAGACGGCGTGCCAGGTGTCGAAACTGCATTGTAGCATCTGTCCTTGAGAGTGTAATTGAAACAATGTTTGCTTCATGATGTGAAGTGCGAGCTGCGCCATCTGCGGAATAGTTACCGCTGATTCCGCAGTGACTGGGCACCCACTGAATGTCAATCTCATGACCACTTTTTTCTGAGGTGGTGGTGAAGCACGATTACATCGTACGTCAGCTGCTCGTGGCATCCGCGCCTAAGAGCTGACCGTATGCACTGCAACGCTGCCGTCGAGTCCGAAAACACAGCCCCTTTTCTCGGCCTCTCAGCACGGATGAATTCTAGTGCACGACGTAGAGCCGTGAGTTCTGCCCCCGTGGACGTCGTGACATGAGACGTCTTTAGTCGAAGCGTTATCCCCTGCGTTGGTACGACCACCGCTCCGCCAGAACTGGAGGACGTAGTTGACCCATCGGTGTATACGTGTACGTGGGTACTGTGCCGTTCGTACAGCAGGTGTAAGCTGAGTTGCTTTAGCGTAGATACTGGTAGATATGTGTTCTTCTGTACCCCAGGAATTGTGAGGTGTATTTGTGGGAGACTCAAACACCACGGGGGGAGCACTCGCTTAGCCGCAGGCGCGTACCCTGGAGTAAACGCGGCACTGTGTGCATTGACATTAGCGCTGAATGACGTGCGGGGCCTTGCAGCAACGAGGCTCGCCAGATGGTGTGAGGGAGTCCTAGACACATGCCTGAGGTGAAGTCGCACGGTCTCAACGGCGATGTGCGTCGTGATAGAGAAATCCTGCGCTATGGCAATGGTTTCAGCCGTTGACACGTTGCGTGGTAAGCCAAGGCATATTTTAAGAGCTTGTGCTTGAATGCTCTGTATCGTGCGCAGGTTAGTCTTGCAGGTGTTGGCGATAGCAGGTAGGCTGTACCGCAGGAATCCGATGAACAGCACCCTGTACAGCTGTAGCATAGCGTGTATGGACAGGCCCCAGTTTTTCCCTGCGAAGAATCTGAACAAGTGGCAGATAGCAGTCAGCAGTTTCTTCACGTAGTTCACGTGCGGAGTCCAAGGCAGGTCTATATCAATTACTGCTCCCAGGAACCTATGACTTCGGCAGTATGGTATTACTTGTCCGTTAATGGAGATGTAATATGCAAACATCGGTTTCCTGGTGAATGACACCATTGCACACTTTTCGCATGAAATTTCGAGTCCTTGTTTCTGAAGGTAACGTGACGTCGTCGTGACTGCCTTCTGAAGCCGAGCACGAGGCTGAAGCCGTGTCACAGTGGACGTCCAAACGCAGATGTAATCGGCATAGATGGAAAGTCGTACGGTGCTTGGCAGATGATCTACTAATCCAATGAGGGTTAGGTTAAAAATCGTTGGACTTAGCACTTCGACCTCAATGCGAAAATAGGAAAGAAACTACGAGGACAACAGGCGGTCGAGAACTACGGCGAAGGTGATAGGATTAGCAGAGGAGAGATGCTAGTGGAATTTGCAAAACGAAATCACCTCCGTGTTATGAATAATTTCATTAAAAAACGTAAGAAGAGAAAGTGGACATAGAAAAGCCCCAACGAAGAAACGAAAAACGAAATAGATTTCTTATGTGCAGTGATCCAGGTATAGTACAAGACACGGAAGTGGTCAGTAAGGTCAGAATTAGTGACCACAGACCAATAAGGGCGAAGGTAACCCTCAATCTAAAGCGGACAAGGACAAAGTTAATCATGCTGAAGCAGGCCAACCTCGATGTCGTTAGGGCGAAAACAGAAGACTTTAGAATTGCACTTAAAAACAGGTATGATGCTCTAGGACAGGAAGAAACTGAGGACACAGAGAAGATGAACGAAGACATTACTAAGCTGATCACTGAAGCAGCTATCGAAGTAGGGGGCAAAGCACTGAGACAAGATGCAAATAACCTCTCTGAAGCTACTAAAAATTTAAGCAAACAACGCCAACAAATGAGAATAACTAACTCAAGAGATAGGATAGAATCTGCCGAGCTGTCTAAGCTCATCAATAAAAGTAGAGTCAGGGACATACGTAACCATAACGTGAAACAAATAGAACCGGCCGTCAAAAAAAGGAGCCAACATCAAAACAACTAAAAGGAGGCTTTGTGAGGGAAAGAACATAATGCCTGCAGTGGAAGATAGGCAGGACAACACCGTTACTAACTTGAGGGACATAGCCAAGGTGGTAGAGGACTTCTATTCTGAACTATACAGCTCAAATACGAGTCTCCGCACCATGAGGGTAATAAATGTCGATTAGGACACGGAAGTTCGATGCGTCACTGCGGACAAGGTTAGAAAAGCAATGCAGGGCATGTCCGGCAGAAAAGCGGTGGGAGAAGACGGCATAACCGCCAATCTGATCAAAGAAGGAAGAGACTTCCTAACTAGAAAGCTCGCGACATTATACACACAATGCCTCAAAACTTCAAGTGTACCAGTCAGCTAGAAAAACGCAAACATTCTCCGATTACTAAGAAGGGAGATGTTAAAGACTTGAGGATTTAAAGGCCGATCAGTCTACTCTTAGCACTTTACAAAGTTTTCATACAGGTTATCTCAAGCAGAACAAGGGCCACACTTGAATTTAATCAACCAAGATAGCAAGCAGGGTTCAGGAAAGGATACTCCACAATAGACCACCTTCATGTGATCAGTCAAGTATCGAGAAGTCCGCGTAATACAAAAAACCCCTCTAAATGGCTTTCATACACTACGAAAAGACTTTCGACTCAGTAGAGATACCAGC